>SCLH01001877.1:48586-81318 GCA_004367855.1 Oikopleura vanhoeffeni | reverse complement strand
CGAAAAAAAATGTGCTTCGATTTCTTCGAAAGTAGACTCGAAAGAAAGCTGGAGAAACGCTGAAAAAAATTGGCTAACGTCAACTCGATATTTTGAAGTTTTAGTAGTCAAATTGACACAAACGTTATTTTTGAACATAGTTTTGAGAAAAATACTTCGAAAAAAATCGAAAAAACGCAAAATTTTCGAAAAAATTTATGTTGTCATTTGGGTTGTCATTTGCGTTGAAAACATAAACAATTGATTTGGTGCATTTTTATGACATAATAACTGCAGGAAATGTAGGAACCGAGATACCCTTAAGAGTATGGTAGTTCCTAATTTGACATATTCCGGATGAAACATTAGCCACACGGAGCTTCAAGGACATTATTCAGATCAACCGGTTTGTAGAACCTTGATCTTGCGTAAAACATGGGTGAAAACTTTGTTGCATGCATACACTCCCAGACACATAAGCAAGACAGGGAGAGCTGAGTCAAAATAAAAAATCTATCTCCTCCTAGGTTTTATTTTGAAATAAACCTGAATTTCAATATAACCTGTTGGATTAGTATGCAAAACTCCATACGAGCGTTTTTTGGATAAGTGCTATATTTATTGTAAAATATGTACAAAATCAACGGTTTTTTAATTTATTTCATCGGAAAATCTATCTCCTCCTAAGTGAAGTTTTCAAAATTTGCTCAAATTTTTGCAGAAACTAGCTCAAAACAAACAAAAACTCCATAGCAGCGTTTTTGTTCTATTTCGATCCCAAACTCAAAATATGAATTTTTCAAGGTCACGTAAAAAAATTTTCTAAAAAAATGAGCTTCGAATTTTTCGAAAGAATGCTCAAAAGAAAGCTTGGAAAACACTGAAGAGAAAGTTGATCCGATATTTTGAAGTTTCAGTGGTCAAATTGACACATACGTTATTTTTGAACATAATGTTGAGAAAAATTTGGGTTGTTTTATGCGTTAAAAACATGAAGAATTGGATTGGTGCATTTTTGTGACAAAACTACTGCAGAAAGAGTAAAAACCACCATACTTTCAAAGGGTAGTCAAGTCTGATTTTTATGTAGACTTAAAAGCAATCAGACTGCACCAAGTTGCTTCGGGATGTCTACAAAATGTATTTTTGATAAAATCCACATAAAATTATTTTCGAAATTTTCACGTTTTTTCTGTTTTTTCATAGTATTTTTTTCCGAATTTAGTCAAAAAATATTGTTTGTTAAGATTTGACCGCTAGAACTTCAAAATATTGGCTTAGCGTAAGCCAACTTTTTGTTCAGTGTTTTACTGCCTTTCGTTTGAGCCTACTTGCGAAAACAAAGCACATTTTTTTTCGAAATTTTCCGAATTTTTTTCGAAAAATTACATTTTTCAGTATGAAATTCATACTATAAATAGAAATTTTAGAAAAAAGCTTCCTACGAATCTAAGGCATGTTACAAGGTGTACTTTTGAAATTTGGCCCCATTTGGAAATTAAACCTCGGAGGAGATAAATTTTAAAGCAAAAAATCGTGATAAACGACCAAAAATGGTTGGTTTATTGGACCGCTAGAAAAATTCAGTCATCGAAATGTAAATCGCTTTCCTCCTAATCTTAGTCTGTTTTTTCACGTATTATGTCAACTTTTGAACAAATTTCGATATATCGTCTCGGAGGAGATAGATTTTGAAATTTCGCGAAGTGACCTCCTTTACGACTATGTGACGATTGGTGTAGTCAGCAAATTTCCAGTTTGACTTTTGCTTTCACAAGATTAGGGCTAGGTCTACAAATTGGCATTTTTGGAATTACTGCTCAAGGTTCAGATTTTCCAGAAATGACTTTGCAAAATTGTAAATCAGACCTTACTTTTAGGTGCCAAAAAGTAACTTAGGTTAGAAATTTGCGAGTTAACCCTCCGAGGCATATAGCCTTTTGAAAGGCTGAAGCCATTTCAAATCAGCCAAAAATGATGGAAAAATGATCGCAGAAACTTTTTATTCTGATACAGTTTAAAATTTAACAATGTGAATCTGAAATTATTTCCTAAAATTTTTCGCATACTTGGTTTAAATTTTATGACGAGTTGATTAAAAAGCGATTTTTCACTTAAGTTTTACTTCCGAAAAAATACTTTTTGATTTTAATTTGGAATTGAAATTTTTGATAAGGTAAGTGTTTTAAGTATAATTTGCAAGAAAAATAAGCCTTCTGAACATAAATGGACCAAAAATATTTTTTTGGGAGTGAAATTTCAAAATATCTTATTTCGATATTAGTATAGATGAATTGATATGTTTTAAAAAAATATATAAGTTGTGAAAATCATGCCAAAGTGGTACTTTTTAACCATATTTGCGTTAATATTGTAATACTAATCAAGAAATTTTATTTAATCGAGAAAACTAACAATTTTTTCGTAAAAAACGTGATTTTTTCATGAATATGTTGAACTAATTTGAAAATATTTCTTGATTTCCAACAGATATATAGTCAATCAGACGAAAGTATTGAGTTAGAAAGAGCACTGCGCAGTTATTACGGTAAACATACATTTCCTGGAGCCTATCATGAGGTAGTCTCACCTGGTTTGATTAACGTTGCTTTTAAAACGTTTTATTCCTAGAATAAAACATTATATTTATAAAATATAAAATTTGTTTTTCAAAAATTTAACTCTTTAACTTGATCATAAAGGAAAAATTGAAGGTTGATCTCATAAGAGTTCTCTGTATATAACGCTCAAAAAATAGCCTCCTGAAAAGCTATTGTGCCTCGACCGAACTTTTTTTTATATGCTTCGGAGGGCTAATAGTTTTTTTATCGGTCATCCATTTTATGCTCGAGAGGCCTACTCATTTCTTGAAATTGCAAATATGTGAAAGATCGCCACTTTCCAGTTGTAATATTTTTGTGATTAAAAAAGCTTATGAAGGTGGTATAAAAACTTAGTTTTGACTCAGAATCACTTCACATCGATCGGATCCATTTTTTTTGGGAGTCGGCCGATTCGCTTCTAATCTGACCCAGAAAATAATCAAACAAGACACCCTGATTCGAGAGTGTGATAGAAGAATAGTCGTTGTGGATTGATTGGATGAGCGTTCGAAAAATCCTCATCAACTTGGAAACAAAAACTTTAAATAAACCCTGCTTCCGAAAAAAAAATTCTGGATAAATAAACATCAGATATGATTATAAAGATCAGCGTTTTCGTGGATTTGCTATGTTTAACTTTATTTGATAACAATACATAAAATACCTTTTTAAAAATTTGGTCAAAAAAGTAGCTGAAATTATACAAAATGATGTAAACTTGGCTTTCAAAATTGTTAACTTCGTATGAAAGTCATTTTAACATTTTTTGTGATACTGACCCAACACTACACGATGTCAGTTTAGAAAAGCTCGATTTACGAAATAATGGTTGTGTACCGGGAAATAAATTATTAACAATAAATACAGATAAAAAAGCATCTAACGCGTGATGTCTGATCACTAATGTTTTATTAAGAAACGTCTAGAAATAAGTCTCAAAAACGGCGTACGTCAAACAAAGTACTTTTAATATTTACGATTTGATTATATCCTATTCGAATGACCTTGAATTAATATTATAAAATTTAAGTCAGGATCGAAATCACACAATTAGATCAAATATCTCTTGATTTATCCCGAATTTGGAGCTGCACATCATTTTTGTGTCAAATTAATTGTTTTTGATAAAATACAAAAAATCCCCCAAAAAAAATTGGCGGATTGTCTATCTAGTAGTTTCTACAAAAAATTTTGATTTTTCTTAATAAATTTGCAAAGATTTTTTTTGAGGCGGCGAAGTAACTACGAAAAATTCTCATTTGTTGTAGAAACAACCTGACAGATAACCGCAAATAAAATATTTTTTGGGACTTTCATGATTTCACTGAGTAAAAAACCTCAGTTTCGAATTTAAATTTGAAAAAATTGTTGTTTTTAATAGAACTGAAAATTAGATTTACAGTCATGACTAGCGATTAATTTGGCGTAATTAAATAAAACCTCTATCAACAAATCAAAGTGGTGACATTGCGCACATTTACAGAAATTTTGTTTAAGTTGATGAAAACACAATATTTGTTTGAGATTCAATTATGACTGAAGCACAATCAAATTCACATGTTTTGACTTCAAATTTCTCAGTCCACAAATATTTCTTGCATTATTGACTGATTGAACCATCAAATATCTTTATCACTTTAAGGGCCTCGGTGCATTTCAACAGATTTGCATTTTTTCAATTTTTTTTGTCTTGATGAGAAACTTTTTGCCACTTCAAAATTTTCCGATAAAAACTTTTTCGAACACAAGTTGCCACTTTTCAGCTTACTTTGTAGAATCTGAATTTCTTAAGATCGATAATTTTTAATTTATAAATCATATTTTGACAAAACACTCAAAAAACGCGCGTTTGTAAGTTACGTGTCTAAATAACAGTACAATTTATATTCTATTTTTTATTGATAAGGAGCTCTAAAATACGGTCTTGTTCACCGTTGAAATTTATTTAGTCTAAATTCATACGATTTTTAAGTCAAAATCGAAAATTTAAATTTTTTAGAAAAGTCGAAAAACCGAAATTTTAGCACATCGAAAGTAATTAATTTTCTCATGAGATAAATGAAATAAATTAAAACGGTCGACAGGTCGGCTTACCAATGGAGCAAGTCTCGGTCATATATTTTTATTTAATTCTTCACTTAGAGGGCTTAACTAGATTTCGCGCAAACCGTATTTTCATTCAAAAAAGTATGATTCAGAGTATAAACAAGAGCGAAGAAACAAAACGAAAGCATATTTAAATATAGTGAGAGTAGCCATTCCAAATATTTTCAGCTAAGGATTTCAAAAAAATTAGTTTGAAAATTTTTGAACAAGAAATGAGAAAAATTTGAAAATATTTCTAATTATTTTTGACCAAAAATCACTTAACCATGTCATATGGTTTTTCAAAGAGCATACAAAAAATTTGTGCTCATCTGGTCGAAAAGTAAAAGGAGCCATTTTGTAGAGTTTTTTCGTTGATTTAAAACAAATATTGAAAAAAAATGGAACGAAAAATAAGACATTTTTTCATTATGTTTAGAACTTTTATCGAAAATTTCTCATAATTTCTCGAATTCGAAAAGTTAAATTCGAACTCAAAACTTTCTTAAGAAGCCATAATACAAAAATTCGCTAATTAAAAAAATTGCCTGGACTATGAATCATCACTTTGCTGATATATTGGGAATAATATACCAATCCAGTGAAAAGTTTTTCATCAAGATCCAATATCGGTATCTGTCAATATGCACCGAGGCTGTTAAGAGAAAAACAATATTTTAATTCAAAAATTCATTTTATTTATTTCACTTTCACAATTTTTAGCTGAAAAAATCGCTTTTATTCATGAACAATATAAGTTCTCTCATAATTTTTCCCCGAAATAATTGTGAAAAACTTACGTTGTTTAGAGTTCATGAAATTCGTGTGTAGTTTACTTTATGAATGGGCGCGCTAAATCACCACTTAGTGCCAATTGGCACTGTCTGATAAGACGAGTCAAGCGAACTCTTGATACGACTTCTTTTTGAAGTAAAACATATTTTATGTGCAGAACCTGATTGCACAGACAACGTTGCTCACGTAACTTGTGAATTAAGGAGCATGACGCAAATACTTTGATACATCCGCTCGACATCGAAATATTGGACAAAATACGAAAGTTGCTTTGTTTATTTATAACACAAACTCATTAGTTACAATAAATAATTATTAGAATCAGCGCCAAAAACTCACTTTGTTGCGATATTTTATGATTTGTACGACTTAAACTTATAGCCCGTATTCAATCATTTTGTTAATATCGTCGGCCACTACTTGTAAAAAAGCACACCACGTTTCTTAATCAGGGCCCGGGAATCAGGCCTCGGCCAGAAGCCAACAATTTAATACTTGGCTGATACTTGGTTCTTTCAAAAATTTGAGAACTGCTTGCTTTACGGTTGGCTGACTTGCCCTTGGTGGCTATCTTGCTTTGAATTTGGCTTGGTGATTGAATAATTTTTTTGGCTTGACTTTTTGGCTTGCTGATAGCTCCTGCTTGGCTTCTAGTCTTTCCTGGCCTTGATTTTGTGCTTGGCTTTGTAATATGTTTTTTGACTTACTTATCCTGAACACAAATACGAACTTTACAAAAGTGCGGTAGTATTCTTCCCACAACAAACCACTCGAAATAATCGATACTTAAGAACAGACGGCGAGACCAATGTTCTAACGAGGAATAGCTTTCACGTGCGTTTTTATCTGTTTTCCGTTAGTCTATGCGAAAACATATCGGCAAAAAAAACGGGGCATCAAAAATCCAGTCGCGGTGGAATCCCTAATACAAACCTGGGCTTGGTTACACGACAAATTTTTCGGTGAAATGGCATATTCGGCGAATCGACCGACAAAAAACACACACTTCCCAGCTAATCCAGGGGCCACAAGAATTAATCAAAAGTGTGGTAAAAGGTACAATATTATTGTATTGCTGAATATTATGAAAAAAGTGATAAAATCACTATTCTATAAGAAGATTAATCGACGTCTGTTTACGCGAAAAAGGGGCTATTTTTTCTGTAGCTTCCTTCTAACCGCTTAGTAAACGTCAGGTGGCATGAGCTCTTCAAACCTCCCACACAAATTGCGAATGCGCTTTTTTCTATAGAAAAACTCCTCCCGCATTTTTGGTCTGTTTCAAACTTCAAGCGTTCTAAAATTTTTTTCATGTTTATTATTAAAAAAGTTGCCGAAATTTCCATAAAATACCGTGAGCTAATAATTGAAACGACTTATTAACAGCTTGGGCGATAAAGGCATCAACAATATCTTATAATTTTCAGCGGAGCCTATAAAAGGCTATTGTGGAGCCCCACCCCCGCTGACCAATCAGCACGGAGCAAAAGATAAAATAGCGCCGGACATCTCAAAATTTTATACGCAAAAAAATTCCTTCGTGTGAGAACCTTTAGCCGCCAACATTTAAACAAAATTCAAACTTATCAAAATGTTTTTTCAGTATCTACATTTCTGTCATGAAGGCCTGGATGAGAGCTCTACGAAATCATTGATGTTTTTGAAAATGAAAAATAAGATGAAAATTCTTACGCCCACAACCCCTTAATTAGATTTGAAAAATTTCAAATAATCTAAAAAATTTCTATACTCAAAAATTCAAGTCAACTTTTTTATTGTTCGAAACTTTGAGCATTTTCTAACATAAATCAAAAACTTTTTTTCGACCTCTTATTTCGTACAAGAAACATGGTCAATTAAAAAAACAGCTGAATTTCGAATATTAAAAAAAATCAAAAAGTTAAAAAACTGGAACACCCATTTAAAAAAAAAAAAATTAGAATTTGAAATTTTTTTAGTTGGATAATTCCTCAAAAATGGAAGAAATTTTATAAAATAAAAAGTTATTTCAAATTTCTAAATTCTTTCTAAATTTAGTCTCAAACAATTAAATAAAAATTTTCACAATTTACTTTTCAAATAAAATCAAATTTCAATACAATCAAAAATTTCAAATTTTTTCTTAAAGTTAAGATTTAAAAAAAATCTAAATTCCATTCAAAATTGTACAATTTAATAAAAAATTTAACATTCTTCTAAAATTCGATAATTTTTTCAAAATAGTAAAGCTCGGTTAAATAAAAATTATTACATAATTAGACGATTTCTTCGAATTTCACAAGAAATTTATATTTTATTAAAAAATTTACAAAAATTAAAAAATAATTTTTTTTATTTTCATGGAAATAAATACAGAACTTGCATGAATTTTGATTTTTCGTTCATACTAGTATAAAGCAATCATTCCAAAGACAAATCGAAAAAAAGTTCCAACCAAAAACTATGACTTGAAAATTTATAGTCCAATTTCAAACAAAAACATAAATTCACAACTTTTTCTGAGACTATGGAGATGAAAATCTGAGAAAGGACTATGTTATGGCCATAAAACAGCTCTGCGGTGAATTCGATGCACAATTAAAAAATCCATTATTTTTCAAGGAGAAGTCTTCTGTGGGAAGCTCTCAATAAGCTGTTTGACCACTAGGCAAATTTTGAATTAAAAAAGCTGTGTGTTCCGGATGCGCATCTACACAGAGAAATTGAACTGAAAGTGACAAAAAAAATGATGAAGAATGAATGAGGCAACTTCCTGTCTTCAGTGAAGAGTTGTTCAACTTAATTGAAGAAAAAATTAATTATTTCTACAGCCCGGTTTCTCAGAAACTTACATGGAAATGTTTAAAAAAAGAGCCCAATTATCGTCCACCCACATCCTTAATCTCGATGAAAGAGGGACAGTCAACGCGGTGTTATACAGTTTTATTAAGCCAGTATAAAGTCTCATGATGTTTCAAGAATATCTAGAAATCTCAATTACTTATTTTTTTCGTACTTTTCGTAAAAGCAATAGATGAATAATTCATTAAAATAAATATTTTGTTTCAATTTAAAAATTAAATTTAAAAAATGGTCCTTGCCCCTGTGGCTGCCTTTTATATTAATTCGGTCTAAAAATCCTCGTGGCCGACCTAAAATATCAGTTTGGTTTAAATGTCATTGGCCGACCCAAATTCAAATATTGCCTTCTCCCTGCCTTCAGGTTTTTAGCTTAGAATTAATCGTGGTTAGAATGTCCTTATGGCCGCTGTGATCGTTAGATCGCATTGTACTTCTGTGTTGACTCGATTCGTTCTCATTTTATCTTCTTTTCAAAAACGAAAGAAAATTTAATGTTTTACCAAACAAAAACTTTTTGATATAGAAAGTCAATCCAAGCTAAAGAATGTCAAGCCAAGCCAAAAAAAAAAATCAAGCTTGACCACAAAATTCTGGTCAAGCCAAGCCAAAAATCAAGCCAAGCCAAAAGTCAGCCAAGCCAAAAATCAAGCCAAGCCACAAATCAAGCCAAGCCAATTTTGAAATCAACCAAGCCAAACTAAAAGTCAAGCATGCTTGAAAAATTAATTTGTAGGCTTAAGCTGTGCTTGATCAAGCCAAGCCAAAGTCAAGCCAAGCTTAAGAATCAAGCCAGCTGTGCCAGCTGGCCGGGATATAACAAAAGTGTTAATAGGGGATATATCTTTAGGAAAAGGGATATATTTGTAAATCTTCAGGATGAGGCGAAACAACAAAAATATATCTTGAAAATTTGACCGCTTGGTAATAATTGAAAATTCTATTTATTTCAGTGGTATCTCCTCAAAAAGTCTTGATGAGTTTGAATTGTAAACAATTAAAGAATATGCTGAAAATTTTTCATCGAAATATTTTAAAGACAAAAATGGGTTGCATATATTTGTTCGTTTGCATTGTTTTTTCTGAAGATTTTGAACTCCAGAACATTTGAACTGTTAAAAACCCCTTCAATTTATAATTAACGTATCCCTGACGTTGACTGGGTATCAAACTGAAATTTATCACGATTTATATGAGGCATGGAGTTAACTTTACGGTTACAAATCTGATTATATCTAAAATTTGATATCAAACGATTTAAGCCCACACGAAAATTCGGCATTTTAAATGCCTTTTCGAAAATAGAATTAAGGAGGTTCGTCTATTAAAAAATCAGCCACGCGACTTTCGTCGAAAATTTTGCTAATTAACGTTAACTCGTGTACTGAAATTAAGACAAATTTTTGTTCTAGACTATAAAATTAAACAATTTGAAAACGTGAAATTTCACAAATATATACAGGGAGGGCAATATTGCCGAATTTGCCAATATTCCTGAATTTAACCTACGCAAAATCACCATTTTTAGCTAAAATAAATCCAGTTATATATTTTGTTATAGACCTTCAGTACATAAGGGGTGCCCCATATTGCCAAATTTGCCAATATTGCCAAATTTTTTTGCCAAAAATGGAATCAAATTAGGAGAGATTAAAAAAAACCTAGAGAACAAGTTAGGGATTATCAATCAAGAGATGACAAACTAGGATATCGGAAATAAGCGAAACTGTTTCAGAAAAAAATTAGCGCAAAGTTAATAAAGGCACGATAGGGGTTGTTGGGGCAAAATTTATATTATTATTTTTTACGTAACGAGGTGGTAGCTGGAAATTTGCAAAGCCCATATAAGATAAAGCCCGTTAGGAAATTTGTAAAGAAAAAGACATTCAAACTACAAATTGATAAAATTTAAAGCAGTTTTAGATTGTGAAATCGAACTTTGACTTCGATTTTGTATAAAAAATGGCAGGGTGTCGCCGATTGGTCCCATAAGTCTGAAAAAAACAATTCTGCGAAAAAGTATTGCGCATTGGTCTCACTGTTGCTCATTGGTCTTACTGTTGCACATTGGTCTCACTGTTGCCCATTGGTTTCACTGTTGCTCATTGGTCTCACTGTTGCCCATTGGTCTCACCCACTGTTATGAATGTTTTCAGTGATTCTTGTAAAATAACACACTGTTTAGTTTTTATTGCAATTTCAACTACAAAGCTCTTTCTGAAAACAGTATGCTCAATTCATGCCTGAATAAACGCTTGGAAAATTCTTCCCCAATTTTATGATACAAATACTTGGCAAACCAAGTTAGCTTTGATTTTTCATTCTTAGTGCTTCCGTCTCGCATCAAAATGGTAAATTTTGTTTATCCAACAGAAATAAGCCTAAAATGAGGCTGATAACTTACACGTATCATTTTTTTGTCTGTATATCAATTATTAATTATCAATTATTAAACCTTTGTTCTGCATATGATAAATATTTAATAAATATTTATAAATGTTCAAAATCAGGAATTTATGAATCGACCATCCCTCTTTAAAGTTTAAACTGAACTTTTTTGCTTTCCAGATTTTTTTTAAATAACTTGAGGTTTAATCTTATTAATAGTCATGAATTATAACCGCTGCAATTTGTTTAAAAGATGAATATTTCGTATCATTAAATAAAAATTAAATATTTCGTGTAATTTAATCGACTATTATCTGAAAAAATTTGAAATTTCAAACGTTAAATTCCGTCTTATCTTTTTCATCAAAATTATATCCTGAAAAACCAGGCATCGTTATTTAAGGGGGTACCCGTCATGAGAAATGGCGTTTTCGTGGTTTTTGAGGGCAAATATCTAGAAAACTTTACATTCTGAAGCCTAATTGTTTAACTCAGTAAATTAATTGAACAAAAATATCACATTCTAAATCATAATTAAGGATTACTAATTGCTCGACCAATCAGGAACGAGCTTCAAAGTAGAGTCATATTTTGTAGCACAAAGCCTATTCCTCCGTGAGTTTTGGGGGTAGAAAAATTATTTTTGGATTTTATGAACCAAAAAAAAGTTTTTTTTTGACAGAATTTTTTCATTTTTCAGGTAGAATTTTGATCATCAAAATTAAAGAAAAATTATTTGTTTTTCTTCATATACTCATTATTTATTGAATCGTTTAAAATCGTTTTAAAGACGTTTATTCATGCCAGGTTTGAGAGCTTTGAATCTGCAAAAATAAATACATAATTTCCTGACGGAATTTGAAATTTTGACGTAAAAAAAAATTGACAAAGAAATATTTAGAAGCAAAATGTTTAACTTTTTTCAGGTGGCCCAGTCAACAAAATTGGATTCATTACAAATAAAAATAGCTTGCAAAAATTTCGGAAACCTAAAGTGTGTGCGCAGGCGTTTCACTTGTAGTTTTGAGAAAAATATCAGGAAATAACTTATGACAAAATTTTTGTAATGAAAGTCTGCCACATTGGATTCTAGACCGTATAATACTTTAATAAATAAATTAAATATCACCGTGGGCAAATGAGTGCCGTGAAAGTGTTATTCTAAGTTTCACAATCTAAGATTTCTTGAAGGGCTTAAAGTGGCGCTGCAGTTTTGAGAAAGCCCTAGGCAATTTCTGCCTTTTTATATCTGTGCCAATTTTAGAACTTTTTTTTGGTCTTTTATAAAAACACACTTGTACCAAATTTAAAGAGGATTCAAGAGTATTCGAAAACGAAAATTCTGATAAAAACAGTAGAAGAAAAGACTAAAAAAGGTAAGAGAATCCAATTCTCAAGACTGGTTAATTTCGAAATAAGAAAAAAATTCATCTGGGAAGCGAAGACAAAATTATCTATTTTTTTTTAAATTCTCCCAAGAAATCTATAACAAAGTCGTACGCAGTGACGTTCGAGAAAACATTAAGAAAACGTTTCAAAACCCGATTTTTCGAAATTTTAGTAATTAAGATTTGTTTTTTAATGCCACTTTTTTGTTATAACTAAAGAACTTATTGCTTATGTTAAGGCCACCAAGTGGTTGCACCAAAAAATGTTTTCAGCAACCATTTCTACCGTCGAAAACTAGACTTTGTCCTAAATTATCAGACTCAAGGAACCTTTTTATCTTTTAGCTGATTTTTTGCTCGGGAGGCCTACTTATGTTCTGAAAAAATTATTAAAGCGACGCAAATAGGTTAAACATAACTTGTTTGTATTTATTTCAACATAAAACATTTCTGATCTTATAAAATTTTTTTTATTTATTTCAGCATAAAATTAGAAATTATTTTCGAAAATTCGCCGTTTTTGGCAAATGAAGCGGACGAATGAGCGTGGATAAAAATTTAGAAAAACAATTAAACCTATCAATTTGAAATTTAATATTCTCAACTTATTCCAGAACACTTTTGACAGGCTAGATAGATTCCAAAAATAACATAAAATGCAAATATAAGTTATATTTAAAAATACATTTGATTGAATTATGAGGGTAGTGTCAGATTTTTGAAAAATATATTGAAAATGAAAAAATTCTAAAACTTCAATCCATTAACTATCTTCAATTTCTGGTTCACGCATTTTTATTGCAAAATACATTGTTTCAAAAAAATCTAACATAAAATTTTATCTACCAAAATATATATTTCCAGGAAATAGCTTAATTTCAAGCTGACAGTTTAATTAAGTTACCGTCAAAAATTCTCAATATTTGCACATCGCCGCAAATTCCAGAAGGGCCATAAATTTACTTTAATTGTTTTTTAATTGCGTTCCTAAAAAAACAACAAAATGACTATTAAGAAATATAACAATATTATTCCGAAGAAATTTTCAAAATTGTATTAAGAAAAAAAGACAGTGGATTATTTTTGACTTTGTGAAAAGGGAGGCCAGAAATATTTTGAAATATTTGCTACGAAGGCAACGTTTAGCAATCGTATTTTGTCATTCTCAAATTCGGTAATCATTTGTTTTTAATCGATTAAATTCGTTTCTAGTTTAAATGATATAAAAAAAGGCTGCTCAATATCCCTTTATCACCTTTTGGTTAGAATGCGTAGCCACTACTCCTTTTAACGTGTGATTTTAACGTTGTGGCTACGCATTCTAACCAAAAGGTGATAAAGGGATATACCGTAGTAATATTGACCTGATATTTCTGCAATATCATTGGTTTTTGGCCAGCATATTGCTACCAGCCATGTAAGCAAAAACAATACCGTAGTAAAAATAATAAATAAAATGGTGAATCTATTAGTAAATTTAATTTGTTTTGCATAAAATAACTTCGCAAAAAATAAACGAATTTTTTTTTAATAAAAGTACCATTTGTTTGTCAAAGGGAGTTCTAAAACCTTATAAAATAGCAAATTGGAGTTGGGCCATGCGCCAATAAGAACGTGAAGCATCACTAGAATATTTAAGAATTCCACGCCTAAGGCCATATTATCTTGAAAGTTCGATTTTATTTTGTGTAATCGTAAAAATATCCTAGGCAGGGGTTGGCAGGTATTGCCGACCCCTAATCCTAGGTGCTTAATTTGAAAACTCACAGGACCTTTTAAAAGATTATCTACGGCATTTTTTGCACGTTTGCCATGAGTTTACCATGCATCGTATAATTTCATAATCGCCACGGAGTCCTTTTGAAAATTTCGAAATTTTCTTACGTTTTCTTGATTTTTTTTTTGAAATTTTTGATAAAATGTACTTTTTCGTTTTTTCATAAGTATCGTAAATTTCTAGAGCTGAAAAACCGATAAGACTCTAATAATCAGTAGAGTCTAATTAATCTGTTATTTAGGCAAAGCTGAAAATGAAACAAGGTGTGTGCAACAAAGATATTTTCTTCTCGCCAAATGGAGGTGAATTGACTTGTCGCGGCGCCGCTACCGGTACATCTATTAATACCGGTCATATCTGTAAAATCACGTGTGAAGCAGCGATTGCGAAACACCCACAGGTATAAAGCTAGTTGTCGGTTGTCAACCAAAATGATCGTATATAAAAACTTGAACGCTTTGTCGAAATTCAACAGTAGAATGCTTAAGGGGGTTGTGGGCAGGGGTCGGCAATACCTGTCTTGTCCTTGTCCACCTGTCCTGTCCTTGTCCTGTCCTTAATTTCAGGACAGGACATGAGAAGGACAGAAAATATTAAAACCTGTCCTAATTTATGTCCTAGGCACGAGGACAGAACAGGACAAGGACACAAATAATAAAACCTGTCCTGATTTCTGTCCTGTGAAAAAATTTTCACTGAAAATAATATATTTTTGAGGTTTAATCTAGAGTAGGCGGACCATATATATTGCTTATTATTCCGAAAAATTGTTCATGTGATAAATAAAAGCCACTTTGAATTGCTTGCATATTTCCAACATTTAGCACCCACAACCCCCTTAAAGTTTAATTTTTTTGACTTAACTGAAATTGTACATTGTAGGTAAAACAATTTCATTTTTTTTTAATCTAACACCCAAAAAAAACCTAACTGATCAAAATGTTTCGATTATTTACCAGATTTCCGGTTACCGGACTCCGGTAATACCGGAAATTAGTAAAACTTAGAAAGGTCGGTTTGTACGAAACCGCACATCCTTCCAAGTCATTTTTTTGACATTCAGTACAAAATATTGTTGCCATATTTTTTTGCTAGAAAATTTGATAATTTGACAGCTTATAAGGAATCAATTTACGATTTGCTCATCATTTGATAAGCCTAGGTTCTACGTACTATGAAATAAAAAAGAACGTCCATGGGTGGGCTCGAACCACCAACCTCTCGATTAACAGTCGAACGCGCTAACCAATTGCGCCACACAGACAGTTGTAAGACTTGAAATCGTGTGCATCATATTTTATGATTATCCATGAAAGTAGAGGGGGTTTGGATGGCTTCTGTAAGAAATGTTTTTTGCGTAGGGTTTCATCCCATTTCATAAATTTGAAGGGATGTACTACAAACGCGAGAATCTCTCTATACAATTTAAACCAATAATACAGGGGGGCCGAATTTGTCAATGTAGCCAAAAAAACCTTCGCAATTTAACCTCCGCAAAAAACCTCCGCAAAAAACCTCCGCAATTAACGTTTTTTTCACATTTCACAAAAATTTACGCTTTCGATAAACTACGCGTACATTACGTAGGGCCACCTGAATTTGCAGAGAGACATATCGAAGAACCTGCCTAGTGTAATTTTTATGTCAATCGTCTATGTTTTTATGTTGTTATTGACATAAAAATTACACTAGGCAGGTTCTTCGATATTTCTATGATTTTTTTAAATGTCTAAAATTTGCATAGAATCACCAGGACTGATATTTTCAAAATTAGGAGTCCGAATTCTAAATTTAAATGTTAAGATCGAATGTACTCCTGCTGGCTGGGATATAGCTGAGACTACATGTGATGCAACGAATGGAGGTGTAGCACCAGGAGTTCAAATTTTTCTGATTATTATAGCGCTGGCCTTGCTTTGTGCGGGAACTTTTGCGTGGCAATGGTATAGTAAAAAACAGGAAGCAGAGAAAAAAGAACGAGGAAAGTTTTCCAAATTTAGTGACGATTTGTGCAATCCATAATTTATTCGGGGCGCTCGAAACTAATTTACCTTAAATTTGACACCAAACTTGATAATAGTTTGAATATATTGAAAAACAGTACAGTGGGTGAGACCAATGGGCAACAGCGACCAATGGGCAACAGTGAGACCAATGAACACTTTTTTGCAGATTTGATTTTTATTCAGGCCTATGAGACCAATGGGCAACACTCTGAAATTTACGGTGATTTTCTATGACCCATAATGTTGATAAATTTATAATAAATTAATATGTATTTCTAAAATTTCATAATATAATTGTTAAATTTTATAATCCAGGACAAACTATCGAAAAACTGTGTTTTAGTTCTCAGAAAATACATTTATCAAATTAAAAAAATCGGACTTGTGGGACCAATGGGCAACACTTTTCGCAAAGCTTGTGTTTTGCCTATTGGCCTCACCCACTGTATATATTTTCAAAGACAGCATGAAAATTTTGGTAAAAGTGATGGTCAAATTCTTGGATTTCGATTGGTTTGAAGTTAAATTAATCATAATTCAGCCTCTATCAATAAATTTTCTAAAGTAAAAATCATTTTCAGTTTTGGAGAATGTTTGATTTTGAAATTTAGCTCTGCTGCGACCACCTGAGTGTGGGTGTTTTTAAAACTTTCATCAAAAAATCGAAACGGTATTCTGGTCAGCCAGTAAGAAATAACTTAATGAAAATTATACTAAAAATTATTTTCAAAAATGAGATCGGCTAAGAAAAATCAATACATTTTATAGGAATCGTTAAATTTGAAGGTATTGAATGTATTCACTGACATCGTCGACCTAAATGATATACCAGTAGGTTATATGATATAAGCTATATCCTTTTCTCAACGGAACGCACTCTCAAAAACGTTAACTTTCTCTATTGCGCGTGTTCGAAACCCGCTGATATTGTCGAAGTGATTTTCTTAATTATGGCTTGAGTGATTACACACCGATAAAATTTAGCGGTCCCATTATCAAGCCCCTTGCCTATAATCATACTCAAAACAATCACTGAAACAACATCAGTTGGATTCGAACACGCGCTATAGAGATAGTAAACGTTTTTGAAATGAAGTTCCGTTGAGAAAAAGATATTCGGCCGTTTAATAAAATTAATTCTCAATTTAATTTCAAAAACCGTAGAAAATGATAGTAAAAAATGGGCGTAGCGCTATAGGTCAATGACGGCACTGGGAAAAATTCCAGCTTTTCGTTTGAATTATTCAAGAAATTTTAATGCAGTCAATATCTTTAGCGTGGTTGAACTAGTATTCACAGAAAAACTTGTCAGCCAACATAATTTAAAAACTAGTTTTTTCGCAAGTTTTAAGAAAAAATTACATAAAATTAAAAAAAAAATTGAGGATACAAAAATTATAATCTTGGTTAATTCAACCTGGAAAAAATTGAGAATTCGGGTAAAATAATGGGGTCGAGTAATTCGCGAGCAAAACCAACTTAAATTTCCAAACAAGTCAAAAAAATCTCAAAACTATAAAAAGATCCACAACAAGTTGTTGCTTACGCTGGTCAAGGCGCAACTTTTGACAGCGCTCGAACATACGGCATGGGTCGAGATGGTTTCGATAATCTTCAAACGGTCCAGATTGCCGAGCTGTCTCCCCTGCCGCAGCCCAAAAACCGTGTAGCAAATGGATATCATCCAGCGGGATGTGGAATTCATGATTTTATGGGAACCTGTACGATAGGAACCGTTTCACAGAATCCAAAGTTGGGCGAGTTTCATGGAGATTAAAAATAATTCTTTGAGAACTGGATTAAACTCGTACTTTTACGTTTCGCAAATTTAGCCGTATTTCAAAGTTCACTTTTTTTTAAATAAATGTAAATGAATCAAATATTTTATTTAAACACTAATTGGAGGCTTACACAATCACATTTAAAATCAGCCATTTGGTCCAAATTTCAGAAATATTTGTTTTTTCAAAATCGGTCATTTTACGGTGAAAACCGAGAATAAATCGTGTTTATGTAAGTTTTAACATTTCAGCATTCATCAGCATCGCTCATTTTGAGTCAACTTTTTGAATCAGCTGAAACTTGAAAACAATCATTGGTAAAAATTGACCAAATTTTTGAAATATTTTTTTCGCTGTCTAACAGTGCAATTTTGTTAATTTTTTGTTTAATTTCGTCACAATTTAAAATAAATTTTGATCAGCAGTTCAAGATAGACAAATTTCTGTATAAACTTTTCATTTATTAAATACCAAAATAGTGGAGCAGACAATAACAAATTGAAAAAATTTAGTTTCAAAATTCTTATCCACCGGAAGGAGTTGGCTAAAATACATATTTACACATTCAGGCACATACTAAGGTGCTATTTAGCAAACACAACAAGCGCCCGATAACTTTTTTCCCGACCTATCCAAACAATTTGAAAAAAAGTCAAAAGTTTCATTTGACCCATGATTTATTGGCTTTTATAACAATTTTTTTTCGTGAACACTGATAAAACCTTTCAAACCCCTTGGATTTCGTATTCAAAATTATTTGAGAAAATTAACTGTTTAAAATTCTCGGATCAAATTTTTCAGATTCTAATCTGTTATCATAAATATTCTTAAAAAATGTCATGATACCAAAGATTTTACCTTAACTGTTTCCGTGGTTGTGATGCCTGGCTTCATACAAATTGCTCCATTTTCTGTTTTTCGACATTCATATCCTTTTTCACAATAGTCTGCGTTGAGAGTTTAAAATAGAACTTAACAAAGCGAACCTTATCTGCAAATGCAACTGTATTGAGTTATGGTCAGGTCAAATATCGGCTGATTTATCACACTTTTGATATCATCCAGGCGCTTTTACTAAAAACGACACCATGTTTGATAATGAAGGCCGGGATATTAACCAAAGTGTGATAAAAGGTTATGCTTATTTATTCTTAAAAACTGAAAAAAATTCAAAAATCCATCGGGCGCTTAAAACGCGCGTGATTTATTTTCATCTTTATCAGATGGTCTGAGTGTGTAAATTTAAACTCCAATCTTCGTATTTGTCACAGACGTGTTGACATCTTTCATTTCCATCCTTTTTATTGGGAACAAAAACATAACCATTTGGACATCTACATCGACTATTATTTTCAACAAAAGGTTCGATGCAGCCGCATGCATATCGAGGAATCGTCAATTTTGTCTCATAAAAACAACTTCGGCCAATGCCTACACAAGGTCTTATTTTTAGTTGACAATATTATCGCATGGTTTATAAAGTCTAGAAAATATCGAAAGTTTATAAAATAAATCACATATGTTGCCGAGATTGTGGCATATGATATGCCGCATATCTATTTGAGCAAAATTCTGCCGTGATGAGCATCACAGCCGAAGGACTATCATAGTCTGACTATCAAGCGAATTTATATTTATGAAAAGTTTTAAAAACAAGCGTTTAAGGTAAAAATTGTTTTTTGGTCTATAAAATTGTTTAAAATTTATTTATTGGTTTGAAATTTTAATCAAAAATACCGGCAAACATATCAATTCGATTGTTTTTTGGAAAATAATTGTTTTTTTCGAAAAAATATTCTTTCACTTATAAAATCAAAAAAAAACGAAAAATATTGGTTTTGAAATAACCAGTTTTTTTATAATTTGAAAATAGTATTTTTACTCATTTAATTTCTCACTTTGATAAACATTTTTATTTTTTGTAACTTTTTCCCACATTGGTCCAACCCAGAGGTCATATTCAGATGATAAAGATCAGTTATATTCACCATAAATAATAAAGTGTCACGATAAAGGTAATGTTCTTCTACTTCCCAGTTTGAAACAAAATTAGTCCGAGAATAACCACTCAATTTAAGTTTTGAATAATATTCAAAATGAAGTTCAATGTTTTTATAAGAAACACAAATAATAAAAGATTATTAATAGTAACATCTTTAGATTTTTTTACCATAATTCATTTTGTTCGATAAATACTTTCTTTAATTTGATAATTTCTGATTTCTATGTTATTTCATTGATCAATCTGGTAACTTTCAAAATCCGAATCAAATTCCAAAAATGAAAAAAGGTGGTTTTACAGTTTCACTTTGTAGATTTTCTGAAATCGAATTAAATTTAAAAAATTGTCTTTATTAACAACGTACTAGGTTTTGTTTAATTAATGATTTTTTTCAGGAAATTTTTTTTTAAATAAATAGAAACCACATAACTTCTTGAGAAATAAAAAGTCAGCATATTTGAATGATCTATGGGAAAGCTTGAGTCGGAATCATTTCAGGTACCGCTTTAATGTTCTAGAATATTGTTCTTCATTATGTTTTAATTCCATGATTGTTTATTTACAGGAATTGTTCAACAAATAATACCAGATAAAAAACTTCAAGATAAATTTTTAAATTTCCTTGACAATGACCGTTTAACAATGCGAATTTGACAAATCTTAAAAAAATGATTTTTCAAAACTTTTCTGGCATTAATTTCTCCAGTTGGTTTTGAATTTGCACTATTTTCGGTTGTTTGAGTCAACCAGGCATAATTATGGTTCATTTGATTTTTGACTGGAATAACAGAATGTTGAATGAGATAAATTTTGAAATACTGTTCCGTCCATGGCCAGAAAACCGGCTTGTCATTTGCATCATTTGTCAAATAAAGTGTTGTAGATAAATATGTCGAACCTAAATTTTTTGTAAAATTTCAGCATTTTTAATTGAATCAGAAATACGAAATTTTAGAAATTAATCGCATATGACCTTTTTTTGATCTCATTTTTCAAAGTTTGAAATATCGTCATAACATAACAAAAAATTTAATAATGTTTTGATAGTCGAATCAGGTATCGGCAGACTCTGCTCTAGTCTGCTCTATTTCACTCTTTCTGGTCAATTTCAGAGCACATTTAGTGATATTTTTCAACTCAAACCCCTAGGCTATTCTTATTATTGTTTATTCGCACTCACTTATTCACTTATGCGCACTATGGGATCAAAGCTCAGTCTGAATTTGGCATCAGATAAGAGCAAAATAGCTTGAAAACTGTTTAAGAGCAGAGCAAACGATTTCAGAAAATTTGCCGACCCTGATTCAAATAGCCATTTTTTCGTTTTATTTAGAATATTGAATTTGTTTTTCATGTATCTAAATAATAAAATAAGCCTAAATTTTTAAAAATTGTACAATGTATTCAATAAACATAATAATTTCTATTTGATTTCACTCGAAGCCGATAATCAAACAAAAAGTAGCGTAATATTTCAAAAATCAAATAAAAACCAACGTCCTGCTTCTATTTTTTATCCGATAAAAATAGCGGGTTTTTCGATAGTCACATGAGAACAAGTGCCTTTTTTCGAAAATTGAACATAAAATAGCGACTTTCTTCATCAAACAAAAATAGCCGGTTTTTTTCCATATTCAAATGAAAACCAGCGTCTTGCATCCTTTTTATCAAATAGAAATAGCGTGTTTTCTCGAAAATAAAACAAAAACTAGCGTCCTGCGCTTTATTTTGATCAAATAAAAATTGAACAGAAAATTTCGATTTTTTTCGAAAATGAAATAAAAAAGGGTCTTTTCAAAATCAAATTAAACCGAGCGCCTTTTTTCCAAAATCCTATAAAAATTTTTATCGCTATTCGTAGATCAGATTAATACCAGCTTTCTTTTAATCAAAAGAACAAGGCGTCCTTTTTCGATCGTCAAGTAAAACAAGCTTTTTCTTCGTAATAAATTAAAAATAAATAGGATTATATATAACTACTATGAATATATGTACAATAAGTATACATCTATAATAATATTTAATTGAACACATTCATGAAAAATCTCAATTTTAAAAAAAAATTTCAAATCCAAATAAAATTAATAAATGCTTAATTCGAAGAATTTTTTCCCTTATTAATTGGTACTGTTGATATTTTGGTACATACAAAAATTTTGATCTTCAGAAAACATATTTTGACAAATTACCTTTTCCAATTTTAACTTTATAAGTATGACCGGATGGAGCTGTCATAACTGGACTCCAAAACGTTGGATCTGAACCAGAAAACCAATCTTTGTATCCCTAGAAAAATTAAAAGGAAAGTTATTTTCTTCATCGAATATTTTAAGTGTTTCGTTCTCAAGTTTGAAAACCAATTTGAAAACCAATTTTAAAAAAATATTAAACTTATGTTTTTTTCAAAATTTAATTTTTCAAATTTTTAAGTTTGATTTGAAACCTGTATTTGGAAATATTGCTGATTGCATTCTCTATCAATTATTGAGACATCATCAATGTCCAAAAATCCAGATTCTAAATTTGCATCTATTTCGTACACAATAGGAACGCTAACATTCAAGTCACATTGATAATAACTCCATTCATCACTGCTCAGCAATTCAACTAAAAATGTTTGATGAAAAAATTCTGTCAACAAAAAACTCAACTTTTCAATGTCATATTTTTTTATTAAAGAAAAAATTCTAAAATGTTGTGTTGTTGCAATCAACTTCAAAGTTTTGGTTTGGCAAATGTTACGAAAAAGAAAATTTTCTCATGTTTTTTGGCCATTTTAAATTCAAAATGCACCTGAAAGAGATTTGCGAGACTATACTTGACCGGTATAACTGGTGTGACTTTAACTATATCAATTCTAACCATTGCAAATTTGAATTGGCACTGCTCCTCGATCTCCATTTTTGTCTTGTGAGAAAAAATTAATTTTGAGATTTTTCCCATCTCCTCGAAACCATATCGAAAAACACTGAATTAATAAAGTTTATCTTATTGGTTTGAATGGGTTGACTATACTTGTTTTTTGCTTCTTGTCTCATATCTTGGAGAAATCAACGAGGCAGTAGATGGTGCTTCTGTTCGTAGATAATACGAATTTCGTCCTGGAACAATATTCGAATCTGACAAATTCATCATTAAAAACAAAGTTTTTTATGCTTGTTTTGCAATTAATTAACGTAACTATGCATTATAAATTTAGCTAGAACAAAACATAAAGCGTGAATAATTCCTTAAAGGGGGTGGCATAAGTCCAGCAGATTGGTACATTTTTTCAGAGCAATATATGAAAGAAAAAAATGTGGAAATTTATTTTTTTATTATTTATCTTCAATAAAAGTGTTCATTTTTACAAAATTTACATTTTTATCTTCTAAACATAACTAACTATAGTTAAAAATACGAAAAATCACTTTGCACTGTGCATCAATTTCCAACTTAACCCGACTATAGAATTTTTTTAAGACGATATTAATGAACTTCAGACATTGCCGGGTGTACTCCGCTTATTAGTTACCTAATTACTTTGCACAGTCTAATATTTATTAAATATCAAAGGTTTTTTCCATGAAAAAGGGTAAAATTTGCCAAAAAGTAAAGAAAAACAGCTTTTTTTGAGCTAAAAATTGACCTTGAATTGCGTTTTGATATTAAAAAATGTCCTGACTATTGAACAAAATGGCGCCTATTACACCCACCATTTTATAAGGAATTTTTCACAACCATAAAATTTCTAAAGAATCAGTGCCGAATGGCACTTATCGAGTGCACAGTCAAGTGTTAAAAATTTCATCAACAGTTTCAAAATGATAAACGCCCGATCTACCGATTATTTGACATACGGCAATTTAATAGATACCAGAACATTTAATATTTGATTATGCCTGATTTTTAATGGAGAGTTCAAAAAACCATCAAAAAAAATTTTGGACTTGATTTGGGGAAAATTTTTATGATTTTTTTAAAAAAGTCAAAAAAAAAATGAAAAATGAAAATTTTATGATTATTCAAACAGCGGTCAAAAATATGTAGGAATCCATGAAAAAAGTTAAAGTGGCTATTTTCTGGTTTTTACACACAGATTTCAGTTATTAAAACAAAAAATATTTTGGACAACAAATGCGTAAAATTTTCTTAATGCTTCGTTTTTTTCAAATTTTTACGATTTCAAAGATGAAAACCCGAACTCAAATCTTTCCTAAAATGTATTAAAATAATTTATGAATCTGAAACATATTTAAATCAGTTCACCTAACTATAATAAGCATGAAAAAATATACTGACTTACTATTTTCGTAAGTTACATTGACTCCAGGCTGCCGGGTTTATGCCAGCCCCTTGAAAGAATTGGTTTAATTAGTTACTTGAGCGCTGAGTCGAAAATGCGTGATGTATTTGGTGGCCTGGAATTCATCACTCTGATATAATACAGTGTGTCGGCAAAAAAATATTTTAATTTTGTATTTGTGTATTAGGCGATTCTGATTTATATCCTTTTTCCGACCTAAGTGTGAGACCAACTGTGATTTTTTTTTGTTGTAATGACACAAAATTACCACCAAACGACAGATAATTTGATAACGAAGAAAAAATTTCATAATAGCATGTGAAAATTTTGGCCACTTAGTGGCAAAATTCGAGTTTTTAATGATTTTCGGTGCCTTTAAATTTGCTCGGCTGCGGACACCCAAATGAAAGTTTTACCGATTCAGTTTCCAAAATCTACTTGCTCTCAAATTTTTTCTGCTCTATAGGGGCTCATGTAATCATTTTCGATAGTTATTTCATTATGAAAACAGAGTGAAATTGTTTAAGGTTGAACATCAATGTCTAATAATTGTAAATAAAAACTAAAAAACATGCCGCTAGAGAGCAAACAAAATGAAATTTTTAGAATATTTCAATTTTTTATGTTCAAACATAATTTTCTAACTTTTCGCCTATTTTTGTTTACTTATTAAACTTAATCTGTGAAGATTTGTTTGGACTATATTTTCAACACATAAGAAAGTGTTAGCAAACACCGGATTTTGCGCCGGAGGATCAAATTACCAAAAATTAACGATTTTAGCACTTTTTATAATTTTCAAAAGCAAAAAAAAGGGTGAAACTTAATAATGAACATATATTGATATATATATATTTGAAATCACAAACTCACACTGAGGGTCATGGTATATTGAAATCCTTGATTCTGATGGGTTTAAATTTCGACCAATCAAAATTTAGCTTGAAGTTCTAAATTTTGAAAAAAAAATCGAAATTCGAAATCAGCTCAAAATTTCACCGATTATGTATAATCTGAAATTTTTGGTGCTCTGAAATTTGCACGACCTCGGACACGCTATTCGGCGCTGCCAATATCAAGCGTCTCTGCCTTTAAGCATACCCAAGACAGTCACTTAGACAACATGAGTGGGATTCGAACACGCGCTATAGAGATAACCCTCATTTTCAAGATTCACTTAGGTTGAATAAAGGTTATTACGAATGTTCTAAAATTCTACATTGTAGTTTGACAATTTCCTGATTTCACTTGATAAAACTGATCTCCTTTCAAATCTTTTGGCATGAATCCATTCCAGTAATAATCATCGTCGAATCCCGCTGTGACAGAATTCAAAAGTGGCCTTGAACAGTTATAAAGCCGATTTATTTTTTGATGATCACCGACACTGAAACCCCGTCTCTGACCGATAATTTCTAAAAAAACATTCCAGAAAACAGAGTACCAAAAATTTGTTTCGAAAGACTTAAAAAAAACAATAGATTTAAAAAGGCTTAAGGGCCTCGGTGCATTTTGACAAATACTGATATGAGCTCTTGATGAAAAACTTTTCACTGGACTGATATATTCTTCTTAATATACCATCAAAGTGATGAATCCAGGAAACTTTTGTAACTAGCGAATTTTTGCATTATGTTTTTTTAAGAAAATTTTGAGTTCGAATTTAACTTTTCGAATTCGAGAAATTATGAGAAATTTTGGGTTAAAGTTCCAAACGTAATGAAAAAATGCCTTATTTTTTGTTCAAATTTTTTTTTCAATATTTGGTTCAAATCAACGAAAAAAACTCTACTAAATGCTCACTTTGACTTTTCGACCAAAATTTTTTTATATGCTCTTCAGAAAACCATATGACATGATTTAGTGATTTTTGGTCAAAAATAATAAGAAATATTTTGAAAACTTTTCTCATTTCTTGTTGAAAAATTTTTAAACTAATTTTTTTGGAATCCTTAGGTGAAAATATTGGGAATGGCTACTTTCCCTATATTTAAATATGCTTTCGTTTTTGTTTCTTCGCTTCTGTTTATACTCTGAATCATACTTTTTTAATGAAAATACGGTTTGCGCAAAATAAAGTTAAGCCCTCTTAGTCAAGAGTTAAAAAATAATTATTTCACCGAGACTTGCTCAATTGGTAAGCCGACCTGTCAACCGTTTTAAATTTATTTTATTTAACCCGTGTGAGCACAACACCTATATATAGGTGACTGCATATTTAAAATCATCTTAAATATGCAAAAAAACCATCGTAGAATTGTCTCCTTCGAATACATTATAAAGAATTTTGCAAGGATTTCAAAAAAGTGACTTATTTTTTTTTTTTGGAATTTTGTTTCAAACTTTACGGAGGGTTGATTTTTTGAGATTTTTTTCCAATCTTTTACCTCTAAAAAAATTAAATGCGACAATTAAAATTTGAAATAGCCAGTTTTTAGGAAAGTGTTTTGTCATGGTTGACACTCAAACAAAGATTAATTGGTATACAGGAACAGATATTTTTTTTCAAAAGTGATATTTTCAAAATTTTCAATTTAAGTATTTCACGAAAATATTTTAATTATTAAAAATTAATTCAGCAATTATAATTATGTCCACAGAGTCACTTGATTAGTATATCGACCCAGAATAATATCAGAAGTGTACTTATCTGCTTTTATAGGGGAAAATAACCATTTTTTATGAAAAAATTGTGATTTTTTCATCAAAATTTTAAACCCATTCAAAAATATTTTTGATTTGATTATATATAAATCAAATCAGAAAAAACGATGACATAAGGTCAGATCCTGTGCATCGATTCCAATACCAAAATAATTTGTGACACCACTGTAAGCTTGTATCACGTGATATGCTGTACCTTGCTCTTATCAGTATAATTTTTCTAGAACTAAAAATCAATAATTCTAGAATATCAAAATGTTCGGATGCAAAATATAATCGTTGAACTTCTTTATGCAAAAAAAAAATGAAAGTCTAACTACCTTGGGCTTTCTGTAATACGCGGTTGAACAGTCACCTATATATAGGTGTCGGTTGCCTTGCGGAACTTTTTTTTCTGTGCTCACACGGGTTTAACTCATGAAAAAAATATTTTTTCGATGTGCTAAAATTTGGTTTTTTTCGACTTTTTTCAAAAATTTAAATTTTCGATTTTGACTTAAAAATCGTGATAAATTTAAACTTAATAAATTTTCAATGGTGGACAGGACCGTATTTTAAAATTTCTAATTAAAAAAATTAAAAAATTAATTTTACTGTAATTAGACACGTAAATCTTACAAACGGCGCGTGAGTGTTTTTTCAAAAGACGATTTATAAAAAAAAATAAACAATCTGAAGAAATTCAGATTACACAAAGTAAGCTGACAAGTGGCAACTTGTGTTTGAAAAAGTTTTTATCCGAAAATTTCTAAGTGACAAAAAGTTTCTCATCAAGACAAAAAAATGAAAAAGTGCAATACTGTCAAAATGCACCGAGGCCCCTAAAACAAATCAAATTTTTGGACGCGTAATGAATTTATTATTTTAATAAATATTTTTTTGAACTCACTGTTAAAATAATCGACTTTTGTTGTGATTGACGGCACATTTCCAGTCACAAAACTATATCGATCATAATGCATAAGACTTAAAAATGCTTTATGTAAGATAACATATAATATGTAACATATTGTCTTTTCACACTTTGGTTAATATCTGGGCTTTATTACTAAAAACACACCACGTTCACTACACAGAGCCCAAATTTTAAGCAAAGTGTAAAAGAGGGATATATTCTTAGCAATATTTTCTCGATTATAGCAATTTTCCAACCTGTAAAAATCGTATGAAACATCTCTTACATCGTTTCGCTGATAACCAAGACGCCAGAAATTGAATCTTAACTTAATAAATAGAAATTATTTGTTGTATTTCAAAAAAATCAGATTATTTCTATTTTCAAAGTTTTATTGGATTTACTTTAACATCAATTATGGAGCAATCTTGTCGTTTTTTGCCACTTTTCAGCCAAAATTTTTAAAATATTCGGCTTTTGTAATCGACTTATCCGATTGAATTCTTAGATAACTCAAACTGAGCACAATTATTTAGAAAAAAATCAATTAAAATAAAATGGTCCGAATCAGGCCACTATTTTTAATTTCTTTTAACAAAAACTGATAATTAAAAAAAATTCAGTAATCTCAGAAAAAACAAAAATGGTCCAATATTATCTTATTTATCATCACGTTATTATTTACAATATATTTTGGCTCAGTTTGCACAATCGAAACCTAATCGAATGAGTCGTTCTCAAAAGTCGAATTATATAAAAATTTTGGCTGAAAAAGTCGCAAAAAATAACCAAAGGGCCCTGTAATCGATAGAGGGATCTGAATAAATTACGAAATAATATTTCAAATATTTTGAACATCGAAAATTATCTCAAATTTATCACAATGAAAATCAGAAGTTGTAAGTGTCAATTTATTTTGATTTACCGGTCTTTCGACAACATCTAAGTCCACGAAAATATAATCATCTCTATCTGGTCGAGTTTGTTCATGATTGATTCCAATACCGACGCATGAATTCGCACTTAAACAATGTAATAAAAAGTGTAAAGAGAAATATATTATTAAATATTACCGCGAATATCAAAATGAAAAAATAATTTGTTAAAGTAAAAAAAAAATCCGTAAAATTTTATCGCAAAAAAGTTTCAAATATATTTATTAACTATGAAAATTTGCATGAAATATGTTTTAACTAAATTCTAATGACAATTTATTTCTGTCAATTTACTATTTTTGTTCTTCATGAATATCAGCTATATTTATTTATGCTTACTCATGGTTGCAGTTCGTTCGCAACCGGAATCGATAGAAAGAATCTGTCCACCTTGTTGCATCAAACCGATGAGCGAGAAACAACCATTAATTGGATAAACTTTAATATAATCTCGTTCCGTTCCACTCCAATCTAAGAACTAAAATTGATTGATGCAGAACTCGAAGTCAAATGTTTTGACCGCAAGTTTTATTGATTACTCGCAGTCCAAATAAATAAAAATGTCGAAAAAAACTCGTAGTCAAAATTCTAGAAAATGTAGGAACCTTATTTTTCTTGCACCAACCCAAGTTTTTTCCGACAGTATGATTTGCCCTGCCCTAAGTGTACACAAGAATTGTTTCGGTAAACAAAATTTCATCCTATCTTGAAAGGGTTAGGGTGACTCGTATCCAATTAACACGGTGAAAACGATGCAAAACTGTTTTACGAAAAAACTAGGTTAAGTTTCAACAATAGAATTGTTATCCGCATGAACAAACAAACATATTGATTAGCCAATAACCATAGACTTTTTCGAGAAAAAATTTTGCCATGCGATGAATAAGCTTTTGATGAGAAAGCTAAAAAAAAATTAATAAAACAGCTTACAGCTATTAGCAAGGCCCGCCGAAAAGCAATAATATTCAAAATATTTAATTTAAAATAAATTGTTACAGCCCTCGGTAGGGCCCACCATAAAGAAAAGAATATAGAAAACTTTGATTACTGCGAAATTTAACTCTCACTCGCAGTCACAAAAAACAACAATTAAGTTTTGACTGAAAGTTTTTTCGAAAAATAGCTTAACTCAAATTTTTTTGTTGTTGACTGCGAGTTGCCCTCTTACGGTTAAATTGGTTCCTGAATAATATCCGCTCGTGCATAAAATTTTTCTAATCACAGCAGATTCATTATAACTTTTATGTTTCAGATTTTTTATAATTTTAGAATAATTTTTTCATTCAAAGATTTTAAATTTAAATACCAAAACATTTTGGCAAAATGTAAGGAACCGCAGCGTGATCGGTTCAAAAACGGTTTGACAAAATATAAGCAAATCAAGTTTAATCACCTGAAAATTCGATGCATGTATTTAACATGTATTCAACTCTCATTTCTTGAAATGCAGGAAACGCCTTTTTATTCAAAGTGGATGATAGAACGACTGGAATCGTTGTCCTATTGAAAATTTTCGAAAACAAATATTGTAATTATTTATTTTTAGTCTGTTATTTGTATGCGCGAAACATATATTTTATGTTTTATAATATATCTATGTCAAAGAAATTATATTTTATAAAAAAACCGTTTGACCTCATACAAGACTGATTTTGTGATCAGAATAGACATGGTCAGGGAGAGATAGCTTTTGTGATAACCGTTCAAATCTCAGATAAGTTAGAGGAGCAAAATATCTAGACAATACTTTGCGTTATCAGTCGCAGTCTCTTCCACATATTTTTTCATTCAATCTTATCTCCTTCTCAGACAAACTCATCAACTTTTCAAAAATGACTATATATCTACAGGGTGTAAGGTTTTTCCCTTCTTTTTCAAAATTGGATAAACTTGAATTCCGCCGTTTTGATCGATTGCATCTGAGGAAGACGTAGGTTTTTACCAAAATTAATTGTTCTCATTGGCGGATAGCAATTTATCCAATTTGGAAAAAGAAGGTAAAAATCTTACACGCTGTATAGTATAGATATATTTTGATAAAAATTGAGGCTTTTTTTGTTCTAGTAAAGATTCTTTACTAGAACAAACACGCCTAAATTCTATCAATACATTATAAATTATAGTCTACATATGTATAATCTTCAAAAATTCCATATTAAATTCTAATAATAAAAATTGATAATTTTGCGAATTTCAATATCATTTGACTAAATTTCGCGAATGCCGGAGAAGTTGACCGAATATTTTTCTCAGATCAGACTTTTATTTTTTTACAGAAAATAGGTAGTTATCCTATTTTTATTTTCAATACTCATCAATCAAAGTGATGTTACTCTATTTTGAGTTTTTGGTTTCACAGCATGTTTATCAGAATGAAATTTAATGTTGAAATTTAAGTTGTTAATTATAGTCCTCATATTTTGTAACGCAAAATTATCTGATTGAAAAAACAGGAATGTGTTTTTCGTTTATTCCTTCGCAAAGCAGGTTCAATGTTCAATAAATTCAAACTTTTCCTGATCCATGTTCTATATTGAGGTATTACTGTGTTTTTATTTGATTTTTTAACATCCCCTTCGTCTAAAATAATTCCTCGTTTGAAATTCAAATTTGAGTCATAACCATCAAATTCCGCCTTCTCGACATAATTCCCAGTTTCTTTATCAAACTCAAGATGGTCGTCATTTCTACTGCTTACCAGAAGGTAATGGAAAAATAATAAAATTTTCATGATAAATTGATTTGTTTGCGAAAAAAAGTGAACTTATTTATAAATATTTGTAAATTCATATCTTTTTACTAGGAAAACATTGAGATTTTAATCAACTTCGTTTGCAGTTCGACAAGTTTAATTTTAAGGTCACTTTTTCCTACCAGGCTGTTAATTTTTTTCGAGAGATTGGCAACCCTGATCAAGGGTGTTAATAACTAACTCATTTATTTTTATTTGACTGTCTTGAAATTTTGATATGACAGATGAACATTTAAAACTTTAAGCTCGCTATTAATTTCTTCTGAATAAAACGACCATAGACCACCGATATTTTTATGTAAAAATCTCAGTTATTCCGTTTTTATTACGTCCCGATTTTTGAGTACAGAAGTCAGATTTAAGAAGATCTGCCAATGCGGTCATGCCTTCTTTTATAACAGACAATTTTAACTCGAAGCGCTTTTAATTTTGTGAAGCTGGAGAAATATTGATTATTGATAAAATATTTTCACATAAAATAAGTCATGTTATGGTCATATTCGTCTCGTCCTGCCATTTATCTTCACCAAAATTTGCAACACCGCCAATCGCATAAATGGCTGGTTGAAATAAAAATAAGACTCCAAACCATTTGACGTTTTGGATAATTTTTCACTTTTAATTCACTCATGATAAAAAAATTCAATTTTATTATTTCGAAATAACAGAATTTCGAACAATTAATAATATAAACGTGACATTGATATCTGTAGGGCCTAAGCTTTCTACATTTTTGTTTTGCGGGGAAAATATATCCGGTTTGGATCAGGGGTCGGCACAATTGAATTGGATCGGTGGAATTTTTTGAGCCGACCTATCCGATCAAAAAAAAAATTTGAGCCCACTGGTCCGATCCAGATCCGATGAAAAAAATTTCAGATGTGCCGACCAGGGATCGGCAGAGTTTGCTCTGCTCTGCTCTACTGCTCTGCTCTACTTTTTTAAAAGCAGAGCAGAGCAAACGTTATAAAAAATCAGGGTGGAGCAGAGCAAACGATTTGAAAAATCAAGGTAGAGCAGAGCAAAAGTATTGAAAAATCAGGGTAGAACAGAGCAAACGTTTTTGAATCAAAATTTTAAGAGCAGAGCAGACCCAGAATTAACAAAACTCTACTTTGAGATTGCGTTTATTGGTCGTTTTTCGATATGAGAATTACAGGGGGATGCCCAAAATTGCCGAAAATTTTTTTTCAAAACCACTTCTTGGAGGTTCCTGGAAATAAATTTTTTCCACCGTGAGGTTGTGCCGTACTGATCCTTACATGTTATTGAGACACGGCTGGTAGTGACGGGAGTATACAATTTTTTTTGAAATTTCAAATTATGAATTTTTTCGAAGTATTTTTGGAAATTGGTTGCAAAAAAATTTCGAAAAACTAATTTTTTGCGGGCGTTTCAGCCAATTTTAATAAATGAAAAAAAAATTATGGAAGGCCAATAAAGGAAGATATTATATTTTAATTAATTTTTGTTTAAAAATGAGCCTCAAATCGGCCGAAGGGCGATAAAGAAGCAAATTATATTTCAATTTAATTTTTTTGAAAAATGAGCCCCAAATC
>SCLH01001877.1:22477-34164 GCA_004367855.1 Oikopleura vanhoeffeni | reverse complement strand
ACTAGATTATATTCAAAAAGCAAAACATTATAAAAATATCAATTGAAAGTTTTCAATGAAAACTAATATAAAAATGAGTGTAAAAAAAATACCAAATATTCTTGGCTACAATGTTAGCCGCTACATTTTAAAGAGAAAACAGTAAATAAAACAGTTCATGAGAGAAAAGCCAAGAACATCCTTCCGAATTGGAAAGAAATGTTTGAAGAATAATTGCAGAGAAAAATTGGCCTGGGTTTCAAAAAAATTTCGAATTGCATACACCTGTGAAAATTTTGCGATCACCTACTATTTGGCAGAAATGTGCGATCAAATTTGTAAGAGTATATCTTACAAACATTGCAGCATAAACTTGGTAATTGTTTCTGGAAATTGCTGGTCTCTGATACTTTCGAAATAAATGTTCAGAACTCACAAATATTTTGAAAAAATATTTCGTATCAATTCGCTATCTGAACAGATTTCAGAAGCTGAAGAATCCGACAGATTTCTAAGTACAGCCCATGATGCCGATGCAGAAATTAAAAATTTCGAGGAAATGTTGTGTTAGAAGAAATTCAAGAATTTTGACGCAATAAACAGTGTTTTTAGGCGGTTTAGAAATTCGTAACAAGAAAAAAATAAAGCAAACTTCTATAACAAGTTTTTTTTTTCAAAAAAATGAGACAAAACTGCTGCTGTATTTGACTTGTGTAATATAAATATGTTATACACAAAACTTTCTTCATTTACCAACGAACTTGACCCAAAATAAAGCAATTTTTAATATGCGATGTAGCTTTCTACGCAAAATTATAGGGGTTATCTCTAACTGGAACACTTCCTCTAACTGGAACACTTTTTTTTAGGTCGGTAAGTGTTCCAGTTAGAGGTGGTGGACTGTAAAAATTTAATCTATCTTTAAAACTTACAGGTAGTTTGTAGGTAGTTGATGCGTAGCTGTAGGTAGTTTGATGGTAGCTGTAGGTAGTTGATGGATTTTTTAAGAAAAAATCTCATCACTTTTAAAAGGTCGTTTCTGATTGGTCGGCCCAATCAGAGCTCGACAATATGTTTTTCGGAGCAAGATCGTGTTATTCTAGTACTATCGAAAAAGTCTAGGAGTCTCAGACTTATTGCGCAATAATGAAAATATGTTTTTTCTTGGAGATTCTGAACTTTTTTTCTGCCATACGGTCAAAATTGAAAAATCTAAATGTTATTTGAAAGTCTAGAGTTTTTGAGATTTTTCATAAGGGGTTGACGTAAATTTCGATTTTTTAATAGAAGACAATTTTGACTTTGAATCGTCTTGGCCATATTTTTAAGTGGTAAAAAATCGCTTTTTTGAAAATAGTAGCATTTTGGAAAAAAAAAATTTCTGAATAAACTATTGAGAGTTTGTTTTGCAATTAAGGATATCACAATTTGGAACTAAAACCGATGAGTCGAAAGAATTTTAACAAAAAGTTGTTTTAATGTTTAGAAAGTTGAAGTGTTCGATTTTCGACAAATAACTATTTACCCATTACATGGCCCCTTTTAACTCATTCGTTTTGAAATTCAGTCTATATTATTCCGTCCATTTCAGGTTGTTATCCTGGACGATAGAAAATCAATCAAATAAATGAAACATTGCTCGTACTTTTGGCACCAAATCAATAACATATTGATCAGAATTTGAACTTCGTACATTCGGATTTGAACCTACAATGTCTAAAAATTGTCCCAAACATATCGTCGATACCAAATCAAAGCCCGAGTAGAAATTTTTTCTTAAGACTCCAGGATCGTTATCGATATGAATTTCAAATCTTTCAACATTCTCAAGCTCAAATTCAAATGATTCCAAATGCGTGAATATGTATGTTTGATTAACTTGCCTCTTATCCTTTCAGCCGACTACGTACAGTTTCTAAAGACAATCGTGCGCCCGATGTTTGTAGTCTGTTGCCTATTGCCATCACAATGAATCTCAATTTATAATAAAAATTCTGTATAATAAAAAGTAATCTTTGCTATTTTTTGGTTACCTTTTATCTGCAATATTTTATAATTCAAGTTCTTGCTATATCACCAGTGATATTGTAACTGGTTTTATAACCAACGCAAGGTTGAAAATCCGAAATTTTATATTGATATTAAAATGAAACTGAAGTGATTTTTGTTAATAATTTGATTGTGTGACCAGTGATCAGTAAGATACATTACAAAACTATGTTAGACAGATAAGACACGCGCGTCTTACGTACTTCAAAATTAATTTAAACACACTTTCCAAGTCTTGCGAACTCACAGAACCAGATCGAACGGTTTTGAAACGATAAATCATTATCTGCTCAATAAAATAAAGCGTATTTAATAAATATTTATTAATAAAAAAATATTTTTGAAAAAAAGAGATTTGAGTTACTCTGAATATTTTTTTTGTTGTTGTATTATTTACTGTTGAAATATTAAGATGATCAAGGTAAATGAATGAGAGCTCTGAGGCACATTTCATAGCATAATAAGGAAATAAACATTTTTGGTCGCTAAACTTTTGGTCGACTTTTTTACTTCAAAATATCTTTTTTGCTATGAAAAATGCGTAGGCACAAAGCCAATTAATTTCACGAAAAAACCTTTGCATTCAAAAATCCGATGTCAAAAAAACGATTATGGATTTATTTCATTGACCTAGACCAACCGAATTCAATGAAAAAATAATAAAATATTATCGAAGAATCTAAAATTTCACAAAATTTATATTAAACTTATCTTACTCTGTTCCAACTAAGCACCTTTCACTCTTAATAACATTAAACACCCAAAATTTTTTGCATTTAAAATTGTAAACTGCATGTAAGCAGGGCTTGAAAAATTGACAACCAGTAAAAATGTTTTCGCTTAATAAAATTTGAGATAAACCGAACTGGATATTTTCAACTATATAATTCAAGCATTCATTGATTTTCCGATTTAAACATCGTTGTCTTCAGTAAAGCAAGCAGTTGAAAATTTTTTTATTTATGCTTGAAACAAAGTTATTTGAAATACCGACAATAATTTTGATCGAAAATTTATTTTTCCAAAAGATTTTGTTGAAAAAACTTGATCGATTCAAATCGTTTTTTTTTAGTTTTGGATTTTGTAATGTTTTGATTTAAATTTGACACCAATTTTAATGTTGAATATTTGATGACTTGTATACTTTCTCAATAAATGAAAAACAATAAAACAGGGATAGGCATGTTATCTGCAGGTCAATATTTCAACCAATATAAATTTTTACCCATTTATTCTGTTTTATTTAATTCTCCCATTCAATTTGAGCCCATAAGATGATGAAATTTCATCCTTTACAGAAATACGTAGGATTTTTAAAGTTTGGTCTTGCAAATTCTACCCCAGTAATTTGAAGACTTAACTGGAAAAGTCTCACTTATTTTGTTAAGGATTATTTCTCATTAATTATTTTTCAAATTCGCCTGCAATTTTATTTTATTTCACCGCATAACTTTCAAATTAACTCAATGAGCGATAAGCTCAGAGTATAATAGTTTTTTCTAATTTTGTCCAGATGCTCAAGATAAGGATATAGAATAAATTATTTCTTGATTTCCAAATTGACCCTTGTATTGCACTTTGGCCAATGAAATCAATAAAAAATATTTATCATATTATTTTTTTTATGAAATTACCGTCAAACCGGCCGAGGCCGATAAGATGAGATTATCATATGTATAAATTAGAAATCAAAGTTCACTCGCGAAGGTTGATAACACAAGAAAGATATATATATTTTAATTTTTTGAAGAAGATGTCCCAAATTGGCATAAAATCGATGCGTTTGGGTAATCAGATCTATTATACTCTCAAAATAAAAAAACTTTGAAAAAGTTTCGCATGTTAAACACTTACCGAATCGTTGCGGAAAGAAATTGAAGTGCCGAATCAAAAATAAAGAAGAATAACATTCAAGTTTATTTGTTAAATTCTGTAAAAAATATAGTTTATGAAAAAATGGTCGCAGATTAATAAAAACGGAAATTTAACTTTAGTCTATATTATCAATATATTTCTCGAAAAATTTATCCTGAAATCGTTAAAGAACTTTTTGATATCAATGAAAAAATTTGAAAATATCTAACACGCTTATTTTATCATTTTCTTGATTGAAACCATAAACCTCAAAAAGAGAAAGTTTTAAAATTTACATGAAAGCCAATTGCTGTCATATAAAATTTGAGATTAACTAAGGACAATTTGAAATGAATAAATGAGAATCGATTTTATTGGCCGATCTTGTAAAGAATTTTTGGTCTTCTCAAGTATCAGAATTATATTTGTTTCTCTTAAAAAACCCAAAAAATTTATTTTCGGTCTTATTTTCGAGATTAAACAGATTGTTCATAACTTATTTCTAAAGTTGTATGACAAGCTAAAACACTGATTTTTTGACAAAGAAAAAATAAGTGTTTTTTGGTAATCATTTTTTATGGCGGGTCATGTGAAGGGTCGGCGATCATGTGGTCAACCTCAATTAACCCGTCAAAGATCAACGTCAATTTCAAGGTCACTGTTGAGACTTGAAATTTTGACCAGAAACTCAATTTTTAGAAAACTTTTCAAAAAACAAAAAAAAACCTACGACTTAAAATTAACAGAAATCTTTTCTACAAAATGGGTCAATACAATCGATACTCATTATGACTTAAAATTCATTATTTCAAATTGTCGCGATCGTTGCATCACAAAAAAACTCTTCGAATTACCAGCGTCTTTAAAAAATTATCACTGAGTTTGCAATTACAATTGCCCTTGTTATTGAGTATCTGACTGATGTTTTTGTTCCTCTCAAAATACATAATTTATTTTAATAAAATTCTCAGAACACAATTTAATAATAATAAATTATTGCTTGAAGAATGAAAACGCAGGATTCAACGTATTTAACATTTTATAACTGAGAATAGACCCATAATTCACACAAAAACTTTGATTCGCTGATTGAATCGAGCAATTGATTCTCGTTAATTTCTGAGCGTTAATCTGCGTGAAAAATATAAACAGATCACGCTGATCAGTGGTAAGTTACTACCGGATACAAAGACTGACTCAAAATAGTTGTAACACTTAAGCGTGAAATTGTTTTTTTCTGCAATGCATTTCGAATATTGCATACTCTTACTAGTCAGAGACACATCAATAGTTTCTTTTTCGGGTGAAAGTTTTTCGATTTCGGATATTTATTTTATTGGGTGGCAAAAGGTTTTTTAAATTTTCAGACACTCAGTTGAGATTTTTTCGGAAACTTACGATTTTTCACATAAGTTTTCAGGCAATTTCGTTTTTAGTTCAAATTCAGCAAAAACCCGAAAATCTATTTTTGCAAGTTTTTCGGGTCTCGAACCCGAAAAACTCTTGCCCGAAAACTATCTCCCACATTCAATCTCCCCGACATTCTTACAGTTAGAAAGTTTGTACCAGTTTAAGGCGGTAACCGACGGGTTTTTTTTTGTTTTTGAACATCAGTCCTTCATCGGACAGTCTCACGTTTCTGAAATCCTGGAATGTAGTTGATTTTTGTCATAAACATTGAAAAAAATTTAATTAAAATTTTATTCGTATGATTGTACCGGTCGTGAAACGGGTTGAAAACCGGGTTTTCGACCAAATTCGTATCATTTTATTTAGTGATGAGATGTCAAAATTTTTTGATTTTTCGAACGCCCACTAAAAATGATTATACAAGAAGATCTTGTTAATTGGAAATGTAATTTTCGGTCTATTTGCTCAAAATCGACAAAAATTACATGTTAAATTGACTGTTTTTGGTGTATAACGCATTTATTCAATTTCATTTGATATCAGATTTTTTTTTCAAACAAAAAGCACTTATTACAAATTGTGTTTTAGGTTACTTAGGAATCCATTTTCAAATATCTTGTTTAGTTTCCTTATGCGAGAGTTCATACCCCTTGAATTAGGTGTCATTTTTGTAAGATGTCAAGTTGGCGTTGCCGACCTTAAATTTTTTCGTGCTTACTTCATCTTACTAATTTTGATGGCCCAAACATCATTGAAAAATTTTTAACTATTATAATACAAGAGGCCTGATAATATTCATACTTTATAAGCCGAGAAAGTTCCCCAAATTTCATTCTTATTTTGGAAAGTTAGAAATTAAAATTAACAATTTTCACGAAAATTAGGGAGAAAATCAAAAATAAATGAATAGTTTTTGCACCGTCTTATCAGTTTGACAGATTTCGACATTATTTTGCCGTTTGGGTTTCAAGACATTTTTAGCCTACTAATAAAAGCTTTTCATCAAAAATTATTTCAGTCATCGAATCGCCGATTTATTGTTCTCCTGGTTTTTTTCATGTGCAGTGTTCTGAACGGTTTTGTTTATCTAAGTTTCGTGGTCGCACCAGAAATTTACATGGAATACTTTGATATCTCAATGGGAACAATTGGATGGACCACACAAATGAGCATGCTGGGAATGACTGTTTTTATTTTCCCGGTCACTTCATTATGTAAAAAGATTAATTTGCGAGAAATAACGTTAACGCTGTGTTTAGCCACTATGATCACGTCAGTTTTGAAGGAAAATGTTTAACATCATAATGTTGAGCTATTTCGGTTATTTTAAAATAAGAAAAACAAAATAAAGGAAAAATCTTGATATCCCGAAAGATAAATTTTAATGAAATTTAATTGCTTTATTTTTAATTGAATTTTATATGTTTTATTTTTATTAACCGTATAGAATATACAGTATATCTTATATCAAACTAAAAAAAATTCAATAAATTTTCTGAGAATAAAATTCAAATCTTTGAAAAGAATCGTCTAATCAAAAGAGGCTGTGAATAATAAAAGATGGTCGCCTGCGAAATTTTATGTGAAATCAAAGATGAAAACCAGATAATTTCACTCAGAAAATAGCTCATGAGATTTTTTAAAAAACAATTTTCAGAAAAGATGTTTTTGGTGGAATTTTCCGCTTAATTGATCGAGTTATAAAGGGGTGGGTATTGTAATCTGGTACCTTTCAATCCAGCCTCATAATAATTCTAGGGCAGTTGTGAAAAATCTGATAATACTTGTTTGTAGATCCATTCTTCGTCTAACGATAACACATCTCAAACTCAACTCTTTCAGCACACCACCAGGTGCTGAGTCAATTTTAGAACACCCAAGAGTTTTTTCAAAGTTATACGTCTATTAGGCCCAACATTCAAAGCGCCTGAAAATTAACACAGAGTACGGGATGAGTGAAATATGTTTGGCCCATTTTTTTCAATTTCGCTCTTGTATTTTCGAAAATCACTCTTGAACGCTTATTTTTACAATTTTAAGTCTTCAAAGTGATACTTCTCCTAGAAGGATGTTCAGAATAAGACCATTTTTTCGACTCAGGTAGATAAATATAGTGTTGTCAATATGTTTTGCTCGAATTTTTCAATTTCATCCTAGAGTTCTAGAAATATACCATCAAATTAAAGCTGAGAGTTTACTGATCAAGAAATCTGCTTACGGCGTAACGAGCCTCTCTAATCTGTACTTACACAACTTTGGTCGTTCAGACAAAGCCCAAGGGCAAGTTGTGCAATAACAGATATCTCCCTCACATCAACTTACTTTACTGTACAAAACCTCATTGGTAAACTCTCACGTGACTCTCATACCCCAAAAGTATTCGAACATTTCTGTGTCATTCACAAACGTCGAATCGGGTAAGTCAGAGACTTTAACAAAGAGATTTCATATTACATTATTCCGTTTCAGGTTGTAACTCAATAAACACAAAACTCAAGCCTAACTATCGTTGAAGTCGTTCCCTTGCAAAGTCACGAATCGCATACCGCATTTCCAGTATAAGCTCAGGACAAAGATTTCAAGTTCATACGCTAGTTAGCCCTAAGAATACGAGTATTTCCACTCTATTCTTTCGCGGCTATGATTCAAATTTCTAGAATTCGATAAAGACATTTTCGATAATTTTAATGTCATGCATCGGTTTAGACGGGTTATATTCACCAATAAAAAATTGTTCATTTCATGGTGGAATATCGGTTTTCTGCGGGTTAAAGCAGAAAAATATTCGAATTTTGAAAATTCTAGAATTTGTTGTAGATTTTCTGAAAAAAAATGGTTGCCACCAAGATATTCCTTGGGTCCACTTTAGTCATAATCGATGGTAATGTATCATAAATTAATTCTATAAAGGCCTCAATAAATAACGACACCCAACCTCTTAAGTCGTTTTGTCAGAACGTCAATTATATAACTAATTTATTGAAGAACTGGTCGTATAAGGAGACTTAGACATAACATTTTGCAAATTTAGTTTTAGGTTTTTCTTGTGACCTTAAAAGACAGACAAAATGATTTGATCAGCAATCTTTTAATTCCAAATGGTAACCAAAAAAGTATTTTTCTCCTGATTGAAAAATATCTAGTCTGAAAATGCGACCAATACTTTCTTAATGACTTTTTAATGGCAAGACCAGTGAATTTGTCCTCACCCGAATCCAGACATTGATCTCGCATTCTTTCAGGAGGTGGTCAACGTAAAATTGAAAAAAAGATTTTAACCACCAGAGATCGCAGTGATAGTCACTTCCGCTGGAAATGACGTTTGAAAATTTTCTATTTTTAAAATTTTTTATTTAAAAAATTTAGAATGTAACTGAGCCCTGACTTTTAGAGATATGGAGTCCATATTATGAACTTAAAAATTTCTTTAATGACAAAATATAAAGTTCTTCAGAACTTGACATAAAGAATTTTTGTAAAAAATCCAAAGCGCTTGAAATCTAAAAAACGGTTAATACAGCCTTAAAGTTATGGGGTTTCAAAACGTACCTCAGCTCTTAACTTTGAAAATTCATTTTTTCGATTATGATCTATGAAAAGGTCAAACACGCGTTCATAAAACTTGTTTCAAAGAATTATGATTAACCCTCTTAGTGTTCACCAGAGACGTCGTAGTCACATGTCAAAATTAAATTTTAGTCATAAAGAATAATTTTTTTTTAAATTTATTCAAAGTTCAATTTTTACATTTTATCTGACTCAGAATGCAATGAAATTTCAGAAAATAAAAGTTTTTAATTTTTGCGCTGAAAAATAAGCCTCAAAATTAGAGATGGAAATTTCAACGAAAAATACTATCTTCTAGAATAGAACTTTCTGGAGTAGAAAAGACTCTAAAAAATCCGCTCATCGATTTTGATTCCATCTTAATATTATTTTTTTCGAGGAAAATAAGCTCATTGCACATTTTTGTCCTGATTTGTGTTGACCACCCCAATAAAAAATATTTTATGTTCTGCTTTTTTGTTCATATCCACTAAAATTTTACCCTCACAAGACCCTCAAGATTTTTCTTTCAATTATTTTGGCAAAAAATATTTTGAAATCAAGAATCAAGCCCATTATTTATTTTTCTTTCCTTAATTATTTGTATTTTATGATACATAATAATTATAATGTGATAATAATTGAATAAGGCATTTTTGAGTTAAGTGGTTGATTTAGCTGATCCGTTGTCTACTTTCGATATATTTGTTTTTAAAAATTACGCTTTTTCAATTAAGTAAAAGAAAAAAGCTTTAAATATCATTATTCACAAGGTTTTATCTCACCTTCAAAAAAGAGAAAAAAAAATCCAGATCTTCGGTATTCTTTAAAATTTATTTTCAACATTATAAAAGTGCTTTTGCCAACCCAGTATGATTGGCTTCTCATTAGCTGGAAATATTTGTAAAATTTATTCTGACATTATTGTGACAACAACTGCCGGACTGGTTTCAAGCAAATGGTTCCCAGCAGACGAAGTCACAGTAGCTTCCGCAGGAAAGAGTCTCAATAGAATGGCGAAATACTATTGAGATTATTTTTTTGTACAAAATTTTTTTTAAATTCTGTTTTTTTAAATGAAACACGTCAAAAACATCAAACAAAATAAAATTATTAAATTTTTTATTTTTTTTAATTGATGCAACATTTCGAAATGCCGTAAAAACATTATTAATTATTTTTGAATAGAAAAGTCTTAATAAATTATTTTTGCAAAATTAATTCAATAACTTTTCTGAAATTTTGACTCTTTAAAGTGGCATCTTCGGCTTATATGGTCGGTAGCGCTGTTTCATATTTTATCACACCAATAGTAATTCGTGGACCAATTCAAACTTATCATTCAACAGCGTTTCCAGCAGACTGGGCAAATAAGAAATTCAATGACAGGTTTTTTTTTCATTTCAGAATTATTAAAATTCACCCAAAAATGTCCGAAAATGCCTGGGGATGAAATTAAATAGATTAACAAATTATTTAGGTAATCTAGAATAAAAGACAATTATTTCATATAAAAATTGCATCTGAATCTTATAGTGACAGTTATCTTTCAAATAAAATTACGTTGATAATTTTTGAGTTTAAAACCGTTTTTCGTTGAAATTAACAGCCTAAAAAATATATAATGATTAATTAAAGAAGTTTTTTCGTCAAAAAGTATTTTTTCCTTGGCTTCTCCTCAAATACATAAAAATTATTTTAGTTTATGGACTTTTAAATTATCAGAGGTGTTCTTTAATAAGCTAGATCGAAAATCCTCCCTACTGCACCTTTTACACCAGTAGGCGTAAGTGACCAATGAAATAGCTGGATTATTGAATTAAGTCGACCATCGAGTATTCTGATTGGACACTGGCTCCATAGTTACGCCTACTGGTGTAAAAGGCGCAGTAGGGAAAATTTTCGATGTATGCTTGCCGACATAAATTTCAATCAGTTAACACACTTCAAGAGAGGTAGTGTTTGTCTAATTGATATTTTTTCTAGAAACTTAATTTTTTTATGTTTTCGAAATTTTACAATTTAAAAAATTCAAAATTAAACATTTTATTTACCTAAATTTTTTAGCCAAGAAGCCGTAGAGGAAGTTGGCGAACAAATCGAATGGATTCAAACTGCTATTGCAATTGCGTCAATTTTAACTTTCACCATCGCTTACATCGGTGTGCCTACACAAGCAAAATATCCTCCGTCTTTAACCGAATTTCTCAATCGAAAACTTGAATCTGAGCAAACCCAGATCGAAATTTTCTCCTGGAACGCCGAATTTTGGACCACTATGAATAACCTCAAACTTTTATCAAAAAACATTAGTTTTGTGCTAATAACCTTAAGCTGTGGATGTTCTTTTGGAGTTTATTCATTAGTGTTGACACTGTCAAATCAAATGATAAAATCGGTCGCTGATGGAGAAGCTGATTTGGCTATTTTGAACAAATTAGTCATCAATTTGGATTTTTGGACATTGTCAATTGGCTCCGTTGCCTCCATCTTTATCGCGATGGTTGTCGATAAATTCAAAAATTTCAAAATGATCACGATTTTGGTCACGGGAACTTATTTTGCTTCTTATGAACGGATTTTGAAGTTATTATCACAAATTTTGATAATTATTCGACAGAAGATGATTTAATTTTATTTTTGCCGATTTTCGCATAAAAACTAAGAGCTTTTCTGATGAAAACAAAATAATGTTATTTTCATGAAAGCAGAAATACATTAGGTCAATTTGAAGTGCATTGTCAAAAATTTGAAATCACCACGAAAAATTATTTTGAGGCTTACTTCCTTTTTAAAAATAAACAAATATGTGATCACTACCGCCTAAAATTCAAGTGGCGTCGAGACTT
>SCLH01001877.1:0-13151 GCA_004367855.1 Oikopleura vanhoeffeni | reverse complement strand
ATGAGCTGCGAGTTTGGCTCTGGCCAATCGATTCCCATTTGATTTTCGAAAACACGTCTTTACGTCCATTTTACAGTTACTGTACAGTACACTACCTTCTCATCGGCCTAGTCAGGACTCCTGACAATAATGATTTGAAAAATTGTTGGTCAGGACGTTTGAGAAACTGTCAGGAACGTTTGAGACGTGCGTGTACCTTCGTATGGTTTCATAGATTTGCTCGAAATTATTATGGTTTTGAAAATGGCGAAAATAATTACCAATGAAAAAAATCTTTTCCTGATTGCAAAACGTCACCAATTTTATTATCCAAAGATGCAACCAAACATTGATTAGAAATTTTTAATTAGGGAAAAAGACTTTTTCTACATTATTCAAATATAATGCTAGCAGTAGCGAATTTCATGTTATTTGCGAAATTATAGTGCCGTTTTGATGTTGAATGAGGTGCAAGTTAAATATTATATCACATGATCTAGTTTCCAAGTTCAAAGTGTTTCGTGAATTATTTTCTGGCGAATTTTCTTATTATTATTATTGGTTGAAAATGAAATAAACACCGGGGGGGAACGTTACCAATTTTAAGTTTTTCAAAATTTATATTATATTGTGTACAAGCAGGGTCCGGCGGATAGGTGAGGGCGGATAGGTGAAAAATCCGGCTAATAGGTGAAGGTTTTGAGCAAAAAACTTTTTTGGCGGATGAGAACGTAAGGCAAAAGATAGGGTATTTTCAAAAACTTTCCTAGCAAAAAGATAGGCGTTTTCGAGAAGCCAAATATAGGCATATTTGAGAATTTTTATGATATGACAAAACTATTTATAATGGTCGTTTTATTCTATCTATCTAGCTACAGTTGATTTGCCTCAAAATCTGCACACAAATTTTGTTTCAAATAAATTCCCAGCCCAATTATTCATTAGCATTTTTTACGATAGCTGGTCTGAAAAAGTGATTTTAGTATAGTGAGATGAAGCAGCGTTCTTAATTTCTGGTGGATTTTTTTTTGATCATGCGGCTTGCCTAATGCTCCGATAAATTAGGAAAATTACATTTAGTTCAAACGGAAGTCAATTTTTGCGAGTTCCTACAAAACTATTTCAATCTGAAAGTAATTTTGAGTAGCTGACTGCAAAACTGAAGTAAAAAAAGTGCTGGTCACTTTTACTTATTTTTAGCATTTTACATTAAATTGAGTTTTATGGTATTTTCTTCAAAAAAATAACCTTTTTTAAAAAAAAAACTCGAAATTTTTGAGAAAAAATTCGGAATTTTTTTTATGCTCTGAGTACCCTTTTAAGGGGGTGGCCCTAAACCCGGCATCCTGAGTCAATATAACTTACGAAAATAGTAAGTCAGTATGATTTGTCATGCTTCATTATAGGTTGGCTGAACACGATTTAAATATGTTCCAGCTTCATTAAAATCATTTTATCCGATTTTAGGAAAAGATTTGAGTTCGTTTCATCTTTTGAATCGTAAAAATTTGAAAAAAAAAATCGAAGCATTGATAAAAATTTTCTTGCATTTTTTGTCCAAAATTTTGTTTGTTTCATAACTGAAATCTGTGGATAAAAACCAAAAATAATAGCCACTTTTAAACTTTTTGTCATGGATTCCTACATAGTTTTCTGGACCGCTGTTTGAAAAAAATCATAAAATTTTTATTTTTCATTTATATCGACTTTTCAGAAATTATGAAATTTTCCCCAAATCAAGTCCGGAATTTTTTATTCGTGTTTTTTGAACTATCCGTAAAAAATTCATGCAGAATCACATATTAAATGTTTTGGCATCTATTGACTCGCCGCTATGTCAACTAATCGGTAGGTCGCGCGATTATTCATTTTTGAAACTGTTGATGAAATGGTTTAACACGTGACTGTGCACTGGATAAGTGCCATTCGGCACTAATCTATTGAAAATTTTATGTTTGAAAAATTCCCATAATGGTGGGTGTAATAGGCGCCATTTTTTTTATAGTTGCAGGACATTTTTTAATATGTCAAAACGCAATTTTAAGGTCAATTTTATCTCAAAAAAAGCTGTTTTTCTCTACTTTTTGCAATTTTTACCCTTTTTCATTTGAAACAAACCTTTGATATTTAAGAAGAAATTTTTCGACCTGTTGGCCAGCTGTAATTAGAACTAAATTAGCGGAGAAGTACACCCGAAGAATGTCTGAAGTTATTGATATCGGTCTTTAAAAAAATTCTATAGCTCGGGTAAGTTTGGAAAATGAATGCACCAGTGCAGGTTTTATGTATTTTTAACTATAGTTAGTTATGTTTAGGAAATACAATGTAAACGTTTATAAGAATGGAACACTTTTATTGAAGATAAAATGTTAAAAAATAAATTTCCACATTTTTTGTCTTTTCATATATTGCCTCTGAAAAAAACTGTACCAATCTGCTGGACTTATGCCACCCCCTTAAAAACTTTACAAAATATTTTAAACTATCGAAATCAAAATTTATTAAATCTATTGGTTTACTTCATATGATATTTTAAATTATTTAAGTTAAAAATGTAAAAAATGATGTGTTCAAAGGAAAATTATGGTTGATTTGGATCGCAAAAGTTTTATGTGACCTTGTATAATTCCGTCTTATTTCGTATCTTACGCAAAGTTGGGCAAGGGTATCTGCTGGTCTGACAGACTTTTTTGCTAGCTAGAGTCAAAAATCCGAAAAGGTGTTTCTGAGGTTTTCAAAACGCGTTCACTTTGGGCAATTTATGATTAAAAATGGAGCAAAAATCAGCCTTAATTCTCACTCTGACACCCTTTAACTAAATTATCATTATTGGACCTTGTTTTATTACCAATCAGAGCGTAACTTCCCAAGCCGTTCGGCCTAATAGGTGAAAATCCGGCTAATAGGTGAAATTCCGGCTAATAGGCTGAAGGTTTTGAAGCGAAAAAAACTTTCACCTGATGCGCGGACCCTGCTGTTCAGTGTATTTCAATAAACTGTTTTTTAAGGTGGCCCCCCCCCCTCTGGAGCAAAAACCGTAGCAGTATCAAGAAACGGTTTTTTGCATGGTGTATGCCAAAAAAAAATTTAACCTCAAAATTTTTTGCGGTTTTCAGACTCCACCGGTTTACCGGTAATCAGCAAAAAACACCGGTAATTTTGCGGTTTGAAGAGAACTACCACATATCTGCAACCTACAAATATACTGTAGGGGGTAAATTTTTAACGAAAAAATTTCATTTGGGCATTATTATTTTTGACATCCGACACCACCTTGGTGAAGTAAAGAGCCACTTTTGATTTCTCGGCACTGGATTATCATAGAACCTGTACTATACTAAATGGGGTAAAGTTTCACGAGAAAAATTTTTTTGGCATTATTATTTTGACATCCGACACCACCTGGTGGAGTAAAGAGCACTTTTTGATTCTCGGCACTGGATTATCATAGAGACCTCATTATACAATATGGGTTAAATTTTCACGAGAAATTATTGGCATTATTATTTTTGACATCCGAAACCACCTGGTGGAGTAAAGAGGCATTTTTTGATTCTCGGACTGTTTATTATAGAGACCTGCATTATACTATATGGGTTTTTCACGAGATTTTTTGGCATTATTTTTTTTGCATCGACACCACCTGTGGAGTAAAGAGCACTTTTTTGATTCTCGGCACTGGATTATCTAGAGACCTGCACTTATACTAATTATGGGTAAATTTTTCACGAGAATTTTTTTGGCATTATTATTTTTGACATCCGGACCACCAACTGGTGGCGAAATTTTTTTTTGGTTATATTGCATGAAACACTTATTTTAAAAATGTATTTGATTGTTACTTGAGGAGAATTTTTTGGACATGAACTCGATGCAGCGAACAATGCGGAATACTTTCAGTATTTCTAGCGCGATTTCACATCTTCAAAAAACTTAGATGCCGCATTCATTTTATTTGTGAGACGTTTCAAATTGATTTTATGGGTAAAAAAAAGATTCAATCCAGAAAATTTTACTACAGTGGTTTATTGGTGCAAAGTCCCGTTAAAGGTTTGGCTCATTTTGGCTATAAATTAGAGCCTATAAGTTATAGGCTATAACGCTTATTTTTTATATGGTTGTTCTATAATCTACTATAATTTCTGCATAGTGCATTTTTCCTTCTCTTTCCTGTCCTATGTTAAAGTCTTCTACAGAATAATTAAAATTTTTCGATAAAAAAAACGTTCTTATTTTCGATTCAGGTTTCCCAAAAATGATAAAACCATAAATGGGTGTTAGAAAGTCGCACATATTTCAACTTTCTATCAAATGGAATAATCGAGAAAGAAAAAATTTATATGAGATATGGTCCCTGTACATGCACCCCAGTATTTATTCAGCTGTAAAAACAAGAAAATTGCGCAAAAATTTGCGAAACTTACAGAACAGAACGCAATTATTTGACGCTCTTGGCACCCACGGCATAAAAATTAGATACAAGTTTGAATTAATTTTTTGTAATTGGTATTAAATAATGAGCATGTTCGAAAACGTAATAACCTCGGCACGTATAACCACGACAACAAAAGCATACAAAATAAACAGGTGCTTATAGGAATATTACTAGAAGCAATTTATTTTCAATTTATCAATTTTTTTTTCTGCATGATGTTATTCACATTTTATTACAAAAACGATTGAACCCATTGATTTCAAAAATTTTCTCGTGAAAAATTACCCCATATAAGTATAAGGCCCAGGTCTCTTATGATAATCCAGTGCGAGAATCAAAAGTGCTCTTTTCTCCACCAGGGTGGTGTCGGAATGTCAAAAATATAATGCCAAAAATTTTCTCGTTGAAAATTTTACCCATATAGTATAAGTGCAGGTGGGTCTATGATATCCAGTGCGAGAAATCAAAATGCTCTTTTTACTCCACCAGGTGGTGTGGATGTCACAAATCAATAAATGCCAAAAAATTTTCTCGTGAAAATTTACCCATATTAGTATAAGTACAGGTCTCTGATAATCCAGTGCCGAGAATTCAAAAAGTGGCTCTTTACTGCCACCAGGTGTGGTTGTCGGATGTCAAAAAAATAATAATGCCAAAAAATTTTTTCGTTAAAATTTTACCCCCTACAGTATATTTGAAGGTTCAGTGATGTGTGTTCTCTTTCAAACCGCAATTACCGGTGTTTTTTGACTGATTACCGGATAAACGGTGGAGTCTGAAAACCGACCAAAAAATTTTGAGGTTAAATTTTTTGTTGGCTACAAAATGCAAAAAAACCGGTTTCTTATACCTGCTACGGTTTTTGCTCCAGAGGGGGGGCACCCTAAAAAAACAGTTACCTGAGTAATTTTAAGTAATCTTTTAAGTGAACCCACTAAGCGGTTATTCAACTGTTAACAAGAGGTCGAGTGTTAATTAAAAAGGTTTCCTACTGTTTTAGTGTAATTTATTTTGTTTAAATCGTAGTTTCCTTGAATCAAACTGTGTTGCGTCTGTTTTCCAGCGTATCCAAGCAAACCTAAATGTTATTCAAAAGTAAAATTCAGGGTTTAGGGAGTCGGAACCACGAAACAGAAAAAACTGGCCTTAGTTGAGATTGAATTTATTCAATAAATTCCTGAAGAATTTCAATTCCAGGGTGATCAACCTGCTTACAAGGCGAGTGTAAATATTGATAAACACTTACCAAAATCATTTTTTCTGTGCATCGGTGTAAAGTTGGTACCACAGCGTAATCCGACATAAAAGTGGATTCGAATTTATTGAATTTTACATGTTCGTCAACGGTAATGTTCAATAAGTTGAAATCTCTGTAAGTGTTCTACAGACGTTTTGCGAAGATAACGGATAACAAAAATGTCCACAATCCAATTTCGCTATCCCGTACATAATAGGCCCTTTTGACAAGGAATTTTAGAGCACAATTTCTTGAAAAGTTGAGAAAATTTATATAACATATATATTTTAAAAAAGATCACCCTTTCCTGAAATTTTCGATTTTTTGAAAAAATAAAGATTCTTGCAAAAAAAATTAATCAAAGCAGAAGTTGCGGAAATTAAAAGTCGGCCACTGTGACCGGGTCACATCACCAAATTTCACATAATTGACAATTTGAGAGAGAAGGCCACAAAATGCATTTCTGCTCATATCATAAAAAACATTTTTCGATATTTTTCTCAAAATTGTCGTGTTTTTTCAGATTTTTTCTAAGTATTTTTTTTTGAAAAAAAATTCAAACAAAATTTGATAAATTTACATGCAGCCGGTTTTAAGCACAATGACATTGAAGACAAACTAATTGTCCTAGAACTCACCTTCCACCTGGAGCTGTGGTGCTCAAATTTGATTATGTTTGATAATCGTCGAGCGCAGAAGAATGGATCTGCACATCAGTCTTTTCAGAATTTTCATAACTTGTTCTTTTTTTTCTGAGCTCTGATATATAACTTAAAAAACTGTTGAGTACCCTCTTTGAGTACCCCCTTATAAGGTGAAAATCTGAAAGGTGGAAACCAAATTTGAATTTGATTATAAAATCCGAATTACTTTCAATATTTTATTGTGTTAATTATCAAGCAGTACAACATTCTAACGAGCTTTATAATAAAAATCAAAGACCACACTTTAGGCTGTCAAATTTTGCAACAAATATTGATTTGTTTTTTTTTCATTTTACGACGATTTTTACAAGATTTTATCACTTAAACTTGGTCAGATCATGGTATAATTTTCAACGATTTCCTTTGATTGCATTCACATATTCAATAAATGGCCTTTTGCCAGTTAAAACACCAGAAAATGCTTTGGAGACCAAATCGCCATAATAATCGGCATCAAGTCTTCGATAAGCATTTTGAATGAGATCTTGAAAAGGTTCTATATTTTTTGTTATTAGAAATTTTAATCTCTGATATGATAATCTTGAAAAAATTGCAAGAATAATAAACCGTATTTGTAGACAATAAACGCGTCAATGGTCCCTTTGTTTCAATCCCGAGTAAACACCCACTTGTCATGTCATGGATAAATTCTAGAGTCACGCGTGATTCATTGATACCAGGAGTTCGGCCATCTACTGTGATAACAGGAACTTTTTGAGACGGAGAGATTTCACGCCAATCTTGATTTGGGTTGGAAATAAAAGGCGTTGAAATCCGGATCTTAAATTTTTGAAAACCTAATTTAAGTATCCTATAAAATACTGATCTGGCTTTTCGTCATCAAATTTGATTTGATACAGTCATCGTTTAACACGTTATCTGAGAGTTCCTAGAGTTGGCAAACAATCATAACCCGAAAACATTTTAAGAAAGTAACTTTCTGAAGGTTGAAATTTTAAGAAAAAAACTTTTTTGGTCATGTTTTCACGAATTTCAGATTTTCAAATAATTTGAATGTTTTTGCGTTTTATTTCATTTCAAAAGTAAAAATTACAGATTAAAACGAAATAGTACAGCCCGAGTTTTCTCGTTTACCACATTTTTGTTGTAAAAATACTCGACGGTGATTGGTCAATATCCGGAAAAAAACAAATCTGATTGGTCCTATTTTGCAGAAAAAAATACGGTAAACGGAAAAAATCTGGCTGCATATTTCAAATATTTAAAACAAAAAATAAAGAAGGTCTATTTTTCTATTTCCGCCAACCCTTTATTTTCTCCGTTTGTGAAAGGATTCATCTCCACATATGTGAAGGCAAGATTTGACTTCAGCAATCCGATATGAGTTCTCTGAGCAAACGGACAGAAATTCAAACAATAAAATTTCAATTCTTTCATACTGAAATATTGTTGATAATTAAAAATTTGGCGGTTTATAGAGGCACGAATATTTGAAACTAAAAGTGTCATTGAAAGTATTTTCGCTAGAATATTATTCAGTGTTAAAAATAGACACTAGCTTAATAAACATAAGATTCTTTGTTGAATTGATTATTCTCGAAGTTGGTAATAAACTCAACCGGAAGACTACATTTGAAAACGGAAATTTCGGATTTCAGAACAGTTTGTTCAGAATGAAACAGATGCAAATGCTTGAAATTGGTGCGTTAAAACAAAATTGCCACTGGCCTATTAAATATGTTTTTCGAAATACAACTTTAAGAGATCATACAATAATTAAAAATTTTGCAAGTGTTGGTATTCAATTTTCATCGCCATAAGTTTATTATAAGTATATTGTATTTTATTTTTAAACTTGACGTTTTAACCGATCGGGGTCATTTTAAAACATTATAATTTTGTAAAATAAATAAACTTGATCTCGCGCAATTTTTTGTTATAATGGGTATTTAACTTTTTACCTGTAGCGTGAATCACGCAGCGTGATTGAAGTGAAATTCACGGGCCATTTTTTTTACTGTCAGTTTTTTAATACATTAGGTCCGTTTTGTCTATAAGAGCACTCTTGATTAAAATTTTGAATATCAATGTAAAATTCTAAGAATCGGATTGTGAAGAAACGAGCACATGAAAAAGAAACTACAGTAGACAAGATTTATTTTTTAACCCTTGTGAACATAATAAATAAAAGTTGCCAACGCAACCAAGAGCCAAATTTGGCTTTACTTTGACGTTGTTACAGAAAGCTTAAAGGCAGTGAAAGTTCATTTTTTGCCTAGGAAGTTGAAAAGATATATTTTTGATCCGACATTTTATATTCTAGAATTTTAATTTTTAGTTCTAGAAAATAATGTGAGAAAGCAAGGTATATCATATATCGCGTGATACACGGTCACAGTTGTCTTCACAAGTTACATTACTGTCGGAAACGATGCGCAAGTATCTGGTCTACGTCAAAGTTTTGTCGGCTTTGATTACTATCTTATGAATCAAAAGTAATTAATAACTAAGTCAAACATTTCGACATTTGTCAATGATTTTTGATAAAAAATGGTTATTTTTCCCTATAAAAGCAGATTAATACTTTTTTTTTTATTATTTTAGTAATTATAGTAATGAAGTACAATTGTGGACAATGTTTGATTGCTGAAATTCACTTTTATAATAATTAAATTTTTTCATGGGATACTTGAATTTGAAAATTTAGAAATTTCACTTCCGAAAAAACATATCCGCCCCTAGAATGATTGGCCTAGATACCAATTTAACTGCACAAAACACTTTCCCGAAAACTGGCTAATCTCACATTTGTATTTTATGTCCAGTTCCGAAATAATTTTTCCAGAAGTGAAACATAGGCGAAAAATCATAATAAATTAACTCCCCGTAATACTGAAACCAAACATTCGAAAAAAAGATTCTACGATCCCGTGTGTTTTCTTTTTTTGGATGATTTTAGGTATGCTTGAGCCAAAAAATCACCCTAAAAGCGGTTCTAAGAAAATAATTTTTTTTCTTAGATGAATGGTTCCGATTTTACAGGGCATTGATTTTAATCCCATTTTTTAAAAGATACTTAACATGAAAATAAATTTATATATAGGGACAGAAAAGTGGTGTTGGAAGTGAAATTTCTTAATTTGAGTATTCCATGAAAAAATTAGTTTACCATTAAAATTAATTTAAGCAATCAAAAATTGTCCAGAGTGTTACTTGATTACTATATCAACCTGAAAATGATAACAGATGTGTAATTATCCGCTTTAATTCGGAAAAATAACTATTTTTTAAGGATAAATCGTAATTTTCTCATCCATATTTCAGACTGATTTAAAGATACCGTTCGATTCATGATATATAGATCTAATCGGACAAAACCGAGACGTTTTGCATCGATAACGAATAAGATTCAATTTGAAACGACAACTGTGAGCTTGTATCACGTGATATGCTGAACCTTGCTTTTGTCATTATATTTTCCAAAATGAGAAAATTAAAATTTTTGTATTCAAAATGCCGGATGCATAAATATAACCTTCAATTTCCTGATGCAGAAGCAATTGAAACTCCAACTGCCCTGGGCTTTCTGTAAACAACGTCCAAAGTATAGGCTCTGGTGCTTTGGCGGAACTTTTTTATATGCTCACCGAAGTTAAAAACTCTTAAGAGGCAAAATTCACGAAAATTTCGAAAAAATCGGTGTGAACAGTGAATTAAACCCTCAAAGTTGCGTAATAATTCATTCATGAACATAGAACTTTTCTGACTCAATTTAAATATAAAATGCGAGAAATATTAAAGGTATTATTTTATTTTGGAGACTTTGGTACATTTTTTGTTGAATCAGGTTTTAAAGTTAATGTTATATTCAAACTGTTTTTCTGTTCGGTTATTATGTGAAATCAGTAGTTACTTGAATTGGACTGTTATGATCTTTTCCATCGTATCCAGCATAAACCTAAATTATCATATTAAAAAAATGAAGTCGAGGATGTTGTAACTGCCCAAAAGGATATCTGGCGTTAGTTCGGTTAAATCAGGATAAATATCTTTTTCTCAACCAGAGTGCCTCTCAATGGCAAATTCGGCGTCCACTTTGTTAACATTTTGACTTTCGGAAACGACTACACCAACTAACCATTTATGGAAACCCACTTTCGTCAAAAAATCATTTCCATAAATAGTTATGGGTTTCCATTAAAGGGTTATTGGTTTCCATTATAGGGTAATGGGTTTCCATCACATGGTAATTTTTGGAAAAATTTGAAAAGTTGTTTTCAGCCAAAAAATTAAAAACAATTTTTGAGTTTTTTCTAAATTACATGTTCAGGGATCAATTATAGGGCAGTCGAAATCGACAAACTTTTAAGAAGAGTTTGGAGCAAATTAAACACCAAAAACAGAGTTTATTTTACTCAAACATGCCTTGTTTTTCAAATATGGTTTCCATAAATGGTAATGGGTTTCCATGAAAGGGTTATGGGTTTCCATTACAGAGAGTTTCCATAAACGGTAAGTTGGTGTAATTCGATTGTGTTTTTAAGAAATTTTTTTAAAATATGGACTATTTTAACCAAAATTTTTTGATTTTGAACAATGTAAAGTACAGTTTCCGAAGAGAAAAAAACATAAAAATATAGGTTTCGATAGTAACAGCTCTAAGCCTCTCCGCGAGGTCAATGAGGCTGTTTCAATTTATATAGTTTCAAAGATTTTGATCTAAAAATGCCAGGGAAGGAATAGGCTTGCGTGAGCAAATAAAATCAGTGCTGTTAATGTTTCAGCTTAAAGTTTGAATTTTTCATCCTGTAAGTTTAGGACGGTTCCTTCGAAGATATCAACGGGGAAACAAAAGAAAATGCTCCACAAAGTCAATTTGCCACTTCTCCATACATATGGTCGCGGGTTTGAACAAAAGCACATTTTGACAAAATTTCTGGAATACAGTGTAAATCGATGCTGTCTGCTGTATTGGACAAGTAATTGAACATGTCTGCATGTTTGTAGGCTGCGAGGCGTGGACGGGCAATGTCTCACGCTCTTACCGTCCCACACCCTTGAGCTAAATGGTCTAACAGGCAAAAAAAATTTTCGGCGGAGCACAGAAAGCGGGCGCGAAAAAAAATGATAATCCGTCAGCAGACCCAACAATTCAAGCATATGTCAATAGTGGAGTTAGCAATTTTCATTCCAACAAATATTGTTGAACATTTTATACGAGAGATTAGCCGTTCGATGAAGTTATTTTTTCCTACTTTCTTTTTTAGGATTGTTCGTAAAAATTCGTCGTAAAAAAACTTATTGTGGAAAACGAATACATAATAAACTCGAATTACCGTGAGGAGCCAAGTTTTAGAAACGTAGTTTGAGGATTCTGTTTGCGATATAGTTATCTTTATTGCAGTCTACATACGAAGAATCAATTTTATTCACAAGATGATTTTTAAATGAACTCAACAATAATGAAAAAAATTGATTTTCAAGAAAAACATTAATTTTCGAAAGAATGAACGGCACATAACGCCCAAATACGAGCCGACGAAAGGACAAATGTGATCAAATAATCGAACATAAGGGTGGTACTGATTTGAGTTTGTCCAGCTTCTGATTAGCAATGATTTTGACATTGTTCTCAAAGTATGTTCTGACGCGCGGCGATATTTTAATACATTGTTTAATTGTAAAGCGGATCAAGATATCATATTCAATTTTGACGACCAGCTTTCAAAGCGCAAGTTCATTCCAAATTGTAACCGTTATATGGTCATGTGTAAAAAATGTATGGTTTTCAAGAAAACTAATCTAAGGAGAGTGAACCTCTCTTTTCTTCTTCGCAGTTATCTAGTGTAGCAAACCTCGAAGATTTAATACAATGAACGGTTTGTTTCAACCTAAAGCTTTATCCTTGATTTCAATCGTGACAAATAAGTAAATTGATATTTTCCAAGTTTTTTCCCGCCGGTGATAAAGCGGCTCAAAGTATCTGCCTTTAGATAGGCTTTTGCGGTCGTGAGCGGAAAGTTCTCGTTTCTGGGTGTGGGGATGGAAAGCGTGCCGGTGGAGGCCGTTAATCGGTTGAATTATCAACAAAAAACGTAAAAGAATCATTGGACCTGAGAATCTGGTTCAACGGGGGGGGGCGCGGGGAGTACCGGGGTATGCAATTCAAAGAATTCGAATTTTGTTTACCCGGTATAATACGGTTATAGGGTCAAATCACCGGGGTGGCAGCCGAAATATAACCCAAGGTATAGCAAATCATTCGTGTTCTTCTTTGCAAAATTTTGACACTCTCATAGTGCAAAAATAAAAAATTGGAAAATTTTTAATCATAAATTACTAGATAATATAAGATCTGCCTTGCTAGAATGTCCGATATATCTTTTTAAAATTCTTTTATAATGTATGCTGAAAGTGTATCTGAACTGGTACCTCCCCGTAAGCCTGATAAAACTTAACTCAATAGTTTATGTTTTTCTCTTTGTAGATCTAGCGGTTGCGCAGCGTCTATGTATCTTTCATACATCCGACGAATTTAAAGAATAGATTTGCAGTGTCTCGGTTTTTTCTTGACAAATTGGAACTGTTCAAAATTTTTGGATATTTAGATTTAACCGCCGCCTCATGGAAGAAGAATAACTACTTAATATAGGGAAAAATGGTCCCCGTATAAGTTGATCTTTGACCGTTTAAAAATTTTCCAAACCATCAGTCTACAGATGCATTTTCAACGATTCCTTGATTCATGTCACGTATTCAATAATGGTGTTTTACCATCAATCACACATAAAATCGGCTTGCGGAATCAAACCCCATATATAAGCTGCATCAATTT
>SCLH01001876.1:44463-55932 GCA_004367855.1 Oikopleura vanhoeffeni | reverse complement strand
AACCCACAGAGAATCCAACCCACAAGAAACTTACAACCAAAGAAGCCAATAAACTACCATCAGAACATTTCACAAATACAAAACAGGGAGCCTTATTTTTACATATATCAAACATATCTAAGAAAAAAATAAAAATTAAAACCGCTAAAATAAAGCATTACAATTTTTCTAATAGTTTAGAAAATGATCAATTCAATACTTTTAACGATATTTATGGTGCAAATACGGGCCTAACATTTTCTCGATGACTCCATGTCATTTGATAATTTAAAAAAATCCTGGGGGAGCCGCACGGACATTTATTACGAAAACTGCTCACGACTCAAATATGAAGTCCGGGGCAATCAATGCAGCGAATTCCAGCACGAACAGATACAGAACCCAGGAGATATCTACCAGCCTGCATACAGCAAACAAACATAGTNCCTGCACACACTGTCCTCGTTTTTTACTTCAAATTGATAAAATTTGAGATGTTTCCCTTCATAATTCATTTACTCTTTTTTGTACTGCCCTTTTTTGCTATGTTTTTTCTCCAAATTTTCCCGCGAATAAATAAATGTAATAAAAATGACTCCAGAATTTTTTTTAGTCGTTCAAAATAATAAAATTTTGAATATTGATTTTTTGCAATTTTTATTTAAGGACGGACTTTTTTTTTCAAAAGTTTGCCAGGTCCGCTATAAGGACGGACCTTTTTCCGAAAGTTTGTCGGTGCTCGTATAAGGACGGACGGAGCGAAATCGGATCGTCCTTATAGAGGCACGTTACTGTAACATATTATTTTTTTTCGACACCAGGACCCCAATTTTCAAATGGCGTATTTTTAAGGAGAAGGTATCTTTCGAATTTGTTCGTACTTTTAAACCCACGCCTCTTTTTACACTTTATTAAATAACCTTTTAGTGTATTGCATCTGGGATCGTTTGAAAAGACTTCTGATATCCTGTACAACGCTGCGTACTACGGCCAAAAAGATAGTTTATCCGGCCCATCGGCAGCCCTAATTTTAGGAATGCCAATTCAACTTGGAACAGGATTATTCAAGTTATTTCAACAACCTGTAGTTGAAAAAACGAAGTTTGAGCGAAAGTCAATTATTTTTGACTCTTTCGAAAAGAATAATTTATCGGCTGCTGTTAGATGACCTGATTTATGACACCCTTTTTAAATAGAGTGCGAGTGTCAATGATTTTGAATAACATTTTTCATATTTTAAGACAAAATGTCGGATTCTGGGATGTACGATGTGCTAAATAAGATGGAAGAAAAACTGATTTATTTCGAAAAAAGTCAAAAGTTTTGTCAAATCCATAAGGTTCAGGTTTTTTTACATCACTCAAGATTTTTTATTGTATTTTTTCACTGGTAATATAGTAAAATAATACTAAAATGTCTTATGTGACATAAGTTATGTCATATGACTACTTATTTGTGTCAAATTTAATTTGTGACAATTTCCTGATATTCTTTGGGAAATTGGGTCCAATGTCCAAGTTTTCATCCTATTTTAATACTACAGTTAAAATATACTGAAATTGTGTAATGTGACTTCTCGGTTAATTCCAATTTCATTTTAGAAAATTTTTTCTGACTCCTTGATTTTTTTGGACCCGATCGTGTAATTTTTATAACAATCGTTGAACCGCTTTTCGGGAAACCTATAATTTCTTAATATTATTTTTTAACATTAAATTACCGGTGAAAATTGAATTAAGAAAAACCAGCTCTGCAACTAGGCGTTAAAAAGTTATATTATGACTCAAAATCTCAGAAATATCGTTTCAGTTCTATCTCGTGCACAAATTTGAGGGCATTTAAAAAACCATAACTGAGAGGAAACTAGATAACCAGTTAGGCAAAACTTTCTTTTGCGAAAGATGTCTAGCAAGCAAACATCCGGCGGTCTTGAAGATCAATTCACAGGAGCATAAAGACAATTTAAAATCGTTCAATATACAAAGAATTATTTCGAAAGGAAAAGATCTTGAACAAAATTGTGCAAAATTTATCAAGAATTTCAAGGCAGTTAAAATTGAATTTAAGGAAGGGCCCGAAAAAGACGATAGAATTAGTTAAAACGAGTGCGGAAATTTTAATTACTACTATTTTTTCACACATTTTTTCTCAATTTTCGGTGATTCAAAATTTAATCTTAATTTAAACGTATAATAAATTATTTATTGAGGTTTAAAAAAAAATCCGATTGTATCTCTGTTGTGGTCCTTTTTATCATTTTGGATGGAAAAATATTTTTTTTTCAAATTTTTTAAAGGCCATACATGATTACATTTCCCTGTTAAAACGCTCCACTTAACAGTCTTTTCTAAAAATGTCTAGAAAGGGGAAAAAATGTCTAAACCAATCACCGAGCAGGATTCAAAAAATTTCCCTCGGACATAAAAATGTGCTTCTGATGTTGATTCACCCCCTCTTACTTTTATTAAGATCCATAATAATAATTTTATAAAAAACCATACATCCCTAAATGAAGCACCGTGCCAGGGTCAATGAGTTGATACTCATGATAGACTTTACTCTTACTGATCGACTACCCGGTTAACCGGTAATCAGCTAAAAAAGGCAGAATCTTGGGAAAATACACCTAAAAAGCTGGTATCGATCGGAGCGAATGTTCTCGAAAACGGTACATTCGATTCAATAAATTCCAATTGTAGCCCATAGTCAAAGAGTCGGTACCCGCAATGGACTTTGTTTCTCACCTATGCCTGGTTAACCCGTAATCAGCAAAAATGCCGATTGCTAGTTCCCTTTGGGTTGCTCTGAAAAAAATCACGCCAAATCAATTTCAACACTATTATATTTTCAAGGAAGTATTTTTGCATTATTTTTTTTTAATTTTAAAATTACAAAAAAAAATTATATTTTGTAGTTTTCAACCGCCGCCTATTTATAAAATCAAATAAAAATTACAACAAAAAACAATTTCAGACCCTTTCAAGAAACAAGTTCAGCCTCTGCGAATAAATTTATCAAATGATTGGAAAACTTATGATTTTGCCGATTGTTTTTCTCATGAAATCCAAAAAACTAACGATGTTCTAAATCAAATATCAATTTATGTAAAGAAACTTCACGAACATTATATTTCCTTATCAAAAACAATCAAATCAAATCGACCTGACTTTGAATATTTCAAAGCTTTACAAATTATCCATGATGATTCTTGGAAAATTCCAGATTTTCACTTGAAAATTATTTCCCGAGTTTTTGAAGATCGAGAAATTGAATTCGAAATTTGTTATTTTGCTGAAAACCCAAAATTCATCGATCGCTTTCCAGATAACAGAGCAATAGTTGTGAATGCAAATTATCCAAAATTATACGGTTTACTTAAAATTTTAGATTTGGAGAAATTATACGAATTTTCGGATTTTGTTGGAAAGCAGCTGGATAATGTTTACGAAACAGAAAAAGTATATTTGTACAAAAATGAGTTTGATATTTGGTCAAGATGTATAGTTAACAAAAAATCTTCCGATGGAAGTCTCCAAATTTTTCTATTAGATCGAGCTGAAACTGCCCAAACTGGTATTCGAAATCTTTACGAATCGACAAATCCAAATTTACTAAATTCAAGCTCAATATTGACTTGGGTTTATACAGAAGATGAATTTGAAAAAAATGAAGTTATCGAAATTTATTTTAAAAATCGGGTTTCAAAACTCCCAACAATTTTGCCGCCGTATTTCTCATCAATATATAACGCAGAAATATCTAGAATCAACATTTCGAAAACTCAAATAAGCGAAAAAGCCTATTCTGCAAGGGTGGTTTATTTTTAGGAGCTATTTGAGGATGACGTCTTTTTTCCGATTTGGAAACCCTATGAAACCATATATGGGCAGATAGAGAATGCTCAATTTCAGACGGTTACCGGTAATGGCGGATTTCCGGTAGTTCATTTTCAAGTTGTTTCAATCAGCTTAAGCAATCGGGTCATGTAAAGCTATGGACAGCCCAGGATTAAAATCTGATATCAGATAAAATCGATGACGTCCTACATGATCATTTGGGGTCAATTAGGATGTTGGTCAAAGAAATCTCAAAAACTGTACAAACACGGTAGCTGTCAAAAAAAACGCAAAATAAGGGCAATTCGACACGGGAGTTTCGAACTGATACGTGAATTGGTCAAAATAGGAAAATTCATACAATAGAAGATAGAGAAACACCGTCAACAAAAATAATCTGGCTGGGGTAGTCATTATGACTCATATGACGTCAAGAGTGTGATCTGATTATCAATTCGTAAATCTTTGTGCCCGTATTAGTTTACAGACCGGATTATTTTGGCCCAATTGAAAACAACTTGAAAAACGGGGACCTACCGGAATATCGCCATTTACCGGTCAACCGGTCTTGAATCAAAAGACTAAATCTATAAGCACATAACGGAATTAAAATGTCGCTCTGCCAATATATCGTTCAGGGAGTTTTTAAAATTGAGAAAGGCGTCATCTCTCAAATAGCTCCAAAAATAAACCACCAAGGTTAAAAATTCCAGTTGATGATTTCACACCAAATAATTTCATAGTTATTATTGAAAACCTTGAGATACAAATTTCTCTAGATCTCATTCCTGATGCAATTTATGGATTATGGCCAAAATCTAAAGAGCTTCAAAATATTTTCAAATCGTTTGAGCAAAAATACTTCAAGATAAAAATCACAGAAAAACTAGGAGATGGTTCATACATCGGAATTTGCCCCGAAATACAAATTAAATTAGACCAGAAAAAATTGCTAAAATGTTTTGAAAATGATCACAATTCTGAATCTGAACCAAACGAGGAAAAGTCAGAAGATAGCCTTGAAATAAACCCTGAAATTGTTGAAAAAATAGAACGTCGATTTCAACTTTTCATACCGGGAGAAAATAATTTATTTTGTACTGGATTTCTATTAATTGATGATAACATATCTCTCATTACTATCGATCCTAGAAATTCAACGTATTTAGAAGCCCTTGAAACAATAGATCTAAAAGAAATTTTTGATCAAAAAGATGAAAATGAAAAAGTAATGGGAGAATACAAAATTTACAATAATCAGGACAAATATTTCAGGGTGAAATCAATGAAAAAACCAGACATCTATAATTCAAGAGATTTTCGAATGCAGTACTGTCAGCAAATAGATCACCTTGACCAAAACGCAAGGGATATGTATATTGGAAATTTAAGAAATTTACCTGAAAAGTATCATCCTAGAAATTTACCCCCTTTCTCGTTTCAAATACAAACTGACCTATCGAAAGATGACAAAATACATGAAGAAAAAATTGGGAAATCTGTCAGAATCAATATTATTAAAGAAATTGACAAGATAAATGCAAAGTTTGTGTCAGCACCAATTTTGAAGAGAAATAAATCAATGGTTAATCACCAGAATATGTCCGAAAATAATGAAAAGAAATGCGTCAAATTCAACTTTGGATCTACGATAGAAAAAGTAAAATTTTTAAACTCTATTCCAAATCCGAAAGATTCATCGAAAAATTTGGTGACCGTCAATAAAGACGGTAAAGGTAAGGCTATTTGATTTAAGAATATTTTGCCAACTCTCAGTTTTTGTATTTAATTTAACGTTCACGGGCGCGAATGTGTTCTGAAACACATGAACAAAATAAATATTATGAAACTAAATCTATAAAATAATTCTGATGACTGAATAAAGATAATTCCATTTTCAAGTGAAAAGTGCAGTTGCAAAAAATACCTTTAAAGTGAATTTTTCTACTCACAATTAAATTTAAGGTTTAATTCTTATCAAGACAAATATAATATTCTAAATAGTAAATTTGATTGATCGATAATTTGGAGAAACACAAATGGCATCAGAACACAGACCCGCCCGTAAAGCTTAATACGGTTTACATTTAAAAATGTACAAAAACAATGATTTCTCTTGAATAAGTCAGTTGGAATAGAAGCGCGGTTATCTCTATGCGTTTTCTTGATATTCGATTTATCGCTCAGAATTAAAATTTTACCTTAGATTTATTCATTTTTAGAATGTGAAATTGAGGTCGATGCTGATTCTCATGGTTTACTTTTCAACAACGAAAAATACATTAAATTGTTAAACGAAGAAATTATAAGAAAATATAACTCTACTGCGAAAATAATGGATAAACCTCCGTTTGTCGAATTTTCACGCGGTAAGAAATCAAAAAGCTTACAAACACTGCTTCAAATACTTGTTCGCAAAAAATAGTGCTTTATTTTCTATTCAAATTATATTATTTAATTCACAGAAATGTATGTATTACACTATTTAAGTCACAGATTGCAAGAAAATACAAGTTAAATTGCACTGCCTCGCTAATAAAAGTCACACTGAAAATATTATTCTTATTTTTCGCATTGACTCCAAAGCAATTTTGAAAATTATAAGAACAACTAAAATTTTTTTTGTCGTGTAATGGGGTTATGAAATATTGTAAAAATTCAAGTTCATTTAATATGGCCAATAAAGGTATATTTTTTAAAGACGACATTGAGAGTCTATATGACCGGTGAGAGACTTTTCTGAAAAAATAAAAATTTTAGAATTTCTAATTTTGAGCAAGTTATAGCCAGACACCCTAAATAAATATAATATGAGTTAACTAAAGTCGATTTTTGACGTTCCTAGTAGGAACTTCTTAGACTGAACGCAAAAAACGTTTCTCGATATCGCCTATGGTTTTGCCGTAATCGTCATGAGTAGGGTGGTGCCCTCTAAAAAAACTACCTAAAGGAAATTTTTTTTGTAATTTTCAGCGATAGATTTGGCTGTACGAACCGTATGAGATATTACGAAACGTTTTTTTGCATCCAACTGGTAATTAAAAATCTGAATAGAGAACTTTTTTGTTTTTTTGCTCTACTGTTTTACAATAAAGAGTTTTTTTAATTTTTTTTTAAATTATACTCTCTGAAAGTGTTTTTACCGCAAGATTAACCAGTTAAATATTTATTCTCTTAAATGAAAACTTTTTACCAAATCGTTTGATGTATAAGGTAGAGCGTTAGAGTATGTCTGACTTTGATGTCTTAGTTATCCTTCTTTGATTCTTCAGGTGCTCATCGGCTTTGGGATCAAGGGAGAGAAAACGATTACGGCTCCTTTGATCTTTATGTCGAGCAATGTTAAAAGTTGAAAATCAGATTTTACCTTTTGACTGAACTTGAAAAGGGAGGCTTAAATTTCACTCGTTGGGAAAACAGAATTTTTCTCACATACGGTATGTGACATACCGGAAAATAAGTTGAGTCTGAAGACTTCTTTTGTCATGGATTTGCAATTATTAGACATAATGATTAATCGACGTAACTTATTCGTTTAAAGTACTTAACCCTTGGCCAAGAAAGAATAGTTCCTCCAATGCGATTTATCGGCTAGATATTTCAGAGAAATTATAGCAGCTGGATAATCATTTTTTTCACAAGAAAGATGAGGAGCTATATTTTCGACCTAAAAATTTCAAATGCTTAAAATTGCAACAGATCGAACTAGGATTTTTTATTCTCTCTTTTTTTCAAATAACCATTTCATTTAAATCAATGAAACTCCGGAAATGTTAATAGAAATAACTTTCAACTTAAGGGAGTACTGGTCGCATTTAAGGCCAAAAAACAGGGTTTTCAAGCGAGTCGCCTCAAAATGAAATATCGAAACAGCACTGAACAAATAGGATTTCAATTTAGGGATAATTGAACATTATCTTTGCTTCCACAAAACACATCGGAGGCCTTGATTAGCCGACCATCAGGAACGACTTTCAAAAAGTGCACTTTTCACTTCAAAAGCCTACTCCTCCTGAGTTTTGGAAGAAGAGAAACTTTTATTAGCTTTTATTGACCAAGAGAACGTGGCGAGCCCTAGTTGCAGTTTCACTAAAAAAGATTTCATCCGGCCGCTAAATGACAAAAACTTTTTTTTTTTTTTTTTTTGGCCCAAGTTTTTGTTTGACTTAATCTATATTTCTTAAATTAATTTGCTCGTATTGAAAAAATCTATAATCTTTTAAGGTATGGTCATTTTTATGCATTTTTTTTTTCAATTTGTAGCAAGTGTAAAATTAGCACAACATGCAAAACGTCGCATATTGATAAAAATCTTAAAAATGATTTGTCACATTTCTTTAAAAAAAATGCTGCTTCAAACCTGACACCTTGAGTCAAAATTTCAGGGTTAGTTTCACTTCTTGAGAAGGACATTTTCATTGAGAAAAATTTGCATAGCAGGGTATTCACGCAGAGGATTCTCGTTATCCGCATCGAAAAGTTTAGCAAATTCAGAAAATGAGACTAGTGAAATAACAATGAGCTATTTTGAATTATTAACGAAAAAGCTTTTATTAACTACGCATTTTCGTCAAAAAAAATGTATAACAATTAATTTTCTAAAAATTGTTTTTCATAATAAAGCAATTTTCTCATCAACGGTTTTAAATTAGTTCATAGCCTATGAAAAAACGAAAAATCGCTATATTTTGATCACGTGACTACCAAAATTTTTATTTTCGTTTTGCAATATATTATTCACCCCCAAGAAGTTTCGGAACAATCCACCCATGATTTCTATTAGTCGAAATTAATGGTGGACGTGCTATTCATAGGGTTTTCGTTGCATACCCTAATTATGATGCACAAAGAGTATTTTAACTTTTTTTAGGCTTCAAGTTCTTAAATTATAAATTCTGTCTTAACTATTGTACACATACGAGTTAAATTTTATTCAGAAGCAATATGGGGGTTGGTCGTGACGTATTTATTTTGACTATACTGGGGTTTGGAGGTTACCATATGTATAAAACCCAATACTATGGAAATTCCACAATGACATGGATGTACGAAACTCCACAATATCTGCAAATGCCAGAATCAAGTCTGGCAGACACAAATTACAAACTCTATTTATACGGTGAAGGAAGATATTTCGAACAAATTTCTTCGGTAATCTGGGAGAAAAGATGTATTGAAAGAAATTTTAAGAGGGAAAACTTTCACCCAGTTTTATATATACCTGGAAGTGGTGGGAGTTACAAGCAATCTAGGAGTATTGGGAAACGGTTTTCTCATATTTATTTTCTATAAAATTCATGGGAATTCTCCAGAGCATAATCGAATTTGATTGGATAAAGTTTTGTTTGTCGCACAAATCCAATATAGCCAGAAGTTTTATATCATTTTTGCTGTAGAAACCTTGTACATAACAACGTTATTGAACTTTGCCTTATTTGAAATAATATAAGTTATATCATAAGTTATTTCGAATCTACAATTTTATAATTTAAATATAAATTGATTTTTCAAAAACCATAATAATTAAAAGAAATCGATGAAAAATTACAAAAAAAGTACGCTTGGTAAATATTTTTTCAAATTTGCCTTTTCCGGCTTTCATGAATATACGCGCGCTTCATTTCAAAACAAAAATAAACACTTATTTATTATCCGATAAACACGAAATTTTCACCTGATTTTTGATTAATTTAGTTTCAGAAGAATGAGCTGAAAAACATGATAGGTGTCTCAGACCAATCAAGGTAACGCTACTCAAAATTGCATGAAAAAAATGCAGTTCCGGTCTGATATGCATCCACAGAATTTAAAAAAAAAATTAAACCTATTGAAAGTTCTGTGTTATATAAAAAGATGAATGTTAACTTTCAATCGCCTGTCTTTGACTTTGAATTTAACACTTTCACAATTGATTTAAACGAAGAATTAACTGGAATCTACGGTGGGACGCTTCAGAGGCAGACGGAATTTGTTGCTAAATCGATTGAACAAATTTTAAGTTTTTATCCTGAAAATGAGAAAATTTATATAGTGGCGCATTCAATGGGTGGAATTATCGCTAGAGCAGTTTTAGCACAAGTAAGTTATCTTTAATTAATTTAAGGGGGTTTTAATGGCCAGTTTTTGCTACAAAGCGTGCCTGAATCATTGACCCTTCAATTTTCTAGAGAATAATTTCAGGTGTCAAATTTTGAAATACGATACCGATTAGTTCAATAACAATAACTAACCGTATTGGGTCTTAATGATACAGTAATTATCGGTATAATGTAGGTGACTTTCTTCTTATGTGAAGAAAATTCGAAGACAGCTATAAAAAATTGCCATTTACCTGTTTTTTTCAAAGGAGCGGCACTATTTTGCGCAAGGTAAATTTTTTTGTTATTTCTTCTTACCTTTAACAAAAACTCTAGCTACTTTACCTTATCGGTAATATACACAATGTTATATATACAATGTTTACACATTTCTATATTAAAAATATCTTGTCGAGTGCGTTTTTTTTGTTCTGACGAAAAAAAACTTCCAAAATCGTGACAACCGGCTGATATTTAAGACGTTTATTTCAGGGTCTGGTGCCTGCTGAAAAATTTGCATTTCTGATCAGTTTGGGATCACCTCATCAAGCGCCCGTCATTCCAGAGCGCTCATTGGTCAACTTTACAAAAGTAACAAGAAAAAACAGAATCTTTCGCCCCGAGGAACTTAATTGCGTTTCTGTATCTGGAGGATTAAGGGATATCCAAGTTCGACCAGCTCTCTCGTTAAGTGACCCCTGTATCAATGTCAGAGGTGAATCGGTGCCACTAACGTGGACATCACAAGTTAAGAGTTTGACAGTTAGTTTTTCTCACTGTACGAAATAATAGAGTGTTCATTTTTGATAGTTTTTTCTCCTTTATTTTGTCTTGAAAATGTGTAGGTTCAAAAAGTCTATCCATTTGAATAAAAAAGGGTACAATAAAAAATCTAATGTCGGTAAAATAAAAAAATTTATACCTAAACTTACTGGTTAACCGTATTCGTAAACGATTTAAAAATAAAATAATCGATAAATGTAACATTTCGTTAATTTATATTTTACTCGTACAGCTGATTTCCGCGTACGCACTTTTCAGAGCAAAACATATGCATTTAAAAATAAGACAGTCGTGATTGAATGTCGAGGAATAAATAAAACTGGGAGAAAAATCTAGAGTGAAATTCAAAAAGATATAGAATGAGCAAATTTTTTTATTCGATATTTGTACCGGTGAAAATACCGGTTTTTAACTTTTACATGTCGGTTTCATATATTGCGTGAGCCTGCGGAGCTCTTATATTGCGTTATTCGTGATCAATGTATAATTTCACACCAGTACTTTGTATGAAAAAATCGTCGCAGGCGAAACCATTATGATCACTATCCCAAAACTTTCCGCCTACGCATTTTCCACAAAATTATCAAAAAATGTCTCAGAAATTTTCGTGAGAACGGCTTTGGTGTTAACAAAAAAAAGTTAGTCCTGAAATAGTGGTATTGGTGACTCATTTTCTGGCCACACACATAGTTTTTCATGCTCAGAATCGATTTCCTGGTCAACAGTCATGGTTTGGTCAGAAATTTTGTCTATAACTTATATAAGTCATCGTCTATAAATTATAGAAGTCTATA
>SCLH01001876.1:27723-43320 GCA_004367855.1 Oikopleura vanhoeffeni | reverse complement strand
ACCTGTTTAATTGATAAACAAAATATTATTGTGTACACTTGTGGCATGGCAAAACTTTTCTCGGAAAAGTCTATGGTTATTGTTAAAAAATATGGTCGTTTGTTCCTGCGGAACACAACCCTATTTTTTAACCCTAACCCTAGCCTTTCCCAAGAAACAGCTTTGCGTCGTTTTATACCGTGTACACTGGACACGAGTTTACCTAACCCTAATTCTAACCCTTTCAAGATAGGATTGTATTTTGTGTACATAAAAACTATTGTGTACACTTGGGGCATAGCAAAACTTTTGTCGGAAAAAAACTAGGGTTGGTGCAAGAAGAATAGGGTTCCTACGGAACCCTACTATTCTCACCCCAACCCTATTTTTTTTCCTGACAAACAGTTTTGCATCGTTTTGTACTGTGACACTGGGAGACTACTTTATTTGTTTCTCTAATATAATTTAATGTCTTTATTGCCAGATGATCCCTCCGTTGTCGGCCAATGATATCTCCGATCCAAGCACGCTCAGAAATTTTGACGATGGAAACCCCTTTAGAAACCAGAAAAATTTGGTCAGTTATAAGCTCATATTCTGGTTTATCACCTGAATATTTTCGTCGGTCGTTTTGAATTTTTCAGCAAACTTTTTCAATATTAGCCTAAAATGAAAAAAAATATCTTTCGACTGAAACCCGCTTAAAACTACTCATTTTTGAGCAGGAATTCTATCTGATTAAGCTTTTTGAAAACCAAGTCTTTCCCCTGAGATAGTTTATAGCAGCTGCGCTGCTATCGTGGTTGACGTTTTATACACCCGCCCGTTTTTTCAAGTACAAAATTTCAAAATAGAGCAGGTTTCCTTTTAGAAAAACCACAGTAAATGTACCACCATAACATAAACTACTCTCTCTGTTTAACTCTAATAAAGACCACCAATCACTTGTTTGGGATAATGGGCTTGTTTTGGCAACTGCTCGAACTATCTATGATATTCAAAGCGGACTATCAAATGGGATGAAAGCTGAAAAACTTCTGAAAATCCCAGAATTTCATTTTGTCAAAAAATACTCTATGAACAATAATTTTGAAATTTCGAATAAAGCTATTGAAGAAATGGTGAATAAAGTAAGATATCATGATCAGTGGGAAACAATTATTCCAAAACATTCAAAAAATATTGCTCTAGAAAAGGATAGTTTTTATCTCGTCGAACTAGAATCGGATGGAATTTTGAGAATTTTATCAACTGGAGATTTGTCGCAAGTTTTAGTTGTAGATGATGGTTTTCAAGCAGCAACTCAGTTACCAAATGACTATTTTATGTCTGAAGGAAACGATTTAGTAAAAATAGATGTCGCTTTGAAAATTTTTCTATAAATTTTTTTGTCGTCAAAATGTTTTTTTCCTCGGAAATCGGAGTTCACGACAATAACATATTTTTTTTTTATTTAGAACGCAAAAAAGGGCTTTCTCAAAAGAAATCCTATTTTTTTGAATAACTTGCCTTTTTGTAAAATAAATGCTGTGGCAAAACATTTATAAATAAAACATGTGTGGCAGTAAAATTTTGAAAAAAATTTCTCATGATCACAATTTTTGAAAGATCGATTTCACACGAAAATGAATCAAGTAGAGCTGGAATTTATTTGCAGAAATTCACAAAAATTTACGATTTATCGACTGATTTTACATAAACACGAAAATATTTTTTATCTAAAACCGATTTTATTTGAAAAAAATCCAAAATTCAGAAAAAATCCTAAAAACTTAAACAAACAGCGAGAAATTCTCTACAAAATAGGTCAATCAAAAAAGTATTCTGATAACTCTCAATTATCGTCACCTTTAAGGGGGTTGTATAGGCTGGAAAGCCTTTTTCAAAGGCTCATATCTTTTTATTCCTTCATGGCCATCTAATAAAAACTTCAGGAATAAAAGTTCTTAATCTCTGGAACACATTTAATTTCCAACTTTTATTATAGCATGTTCGACCAACCGGTAAATTGAGTTGACCGCGAGCAAAATTTTTTTTCGAAAAGTCGTATTTTTTTTCGTCTTAAGTTCTTCAAAAATAACGAAAAGTGTCGTTTTTGGCCATTTTTGCCACTAAAAGTCGTATTTTTTTCGTTGTACAGTAAGAATTCATTTTCATTCATACAGAACATTTTCGAGACAATTTAGAAAATAATGATATTGTCTGATGATCAAACTTCTAGCCTTAACTCCCAGGATCACAGTTTGAAAATTATTTTTTGAGGTCAAAGTCATCGTATCAATTTTCAGTAGTACCAAAAGATTCGCAACTATCATGTTTCTGGTAACGGGATTATAAACTTTGGTCAAATTATTTACCGTTCTCGCGCAAGAGCAAAAAACATTTTCTCATTTTAGACACTCAGAAAAAATTTCAATATTTTTTTGGAAAATTTTGGATTTTTATTCACAATTTTTAAAATTCATATAACTAAACAGGCCACGTTGAGATCAGAAACCGTGAAATTAAGTTGACAGCACTTCCAGTTCAATAGATATGGACTGCCTATACAACCCCCTTTTAAGGGGTTTTCAATAGCGAATTGTCGCAAAAGTACAAATCGTTGGACCAACTTTTACCTCTCTTTGATATATTTAAACAAAAATCTTGCATCCTAAAAAAAATCGAAAGTGACGGATGGCTCGTCCAATCAGAAACGTGCTTACAAAAGTGACGGAACTTTTTTTTTAAATGTATCTTCTCCCTGAGTTTTCAAGGTTCAACAATGATCCATGATTTAAATTAACCGGACAGAACGTGAGCAGACCGCTGAGCAGAGTTTTTGGAAAAATTCTTGGATTTGGCTTTAGAATCACCAAAAAACAGTATTTTGCACTAGTTAACATAGGGTCAAAATAATGTTTTTGGGGATTCTAAAGCCAAATCAATGATTTTTTCCAAAAACTCTGCCCAGCGGTCTGCTCACGTTCTGTACGGTTAATTTAAATCATGAATTTTTGTTGTTTCTTGAAAACTCAGGGAGGAGATACATTTTGACAAAAAACTAATTTTCAAAATGTATCTCCTCTCTGAGTTTCCAAGGTACAACAATGATTCATAATTCATATTAACCGAACAGAACGTGAGCAGACCGCTGAGCAGAGTTTTTGGAACAAATCTTTGATTTGGCGTCAGAATCCCCAAAAACATTATTTTGACCCTATGTCAACAGTAGTGCAAAATACTGTTTTTGGTGATTCTGAAGCCAAATTCAAGAATTTTTCAAAAAACTCTGCTCATCGGTCTGCTCACGTTCTGTCCGGTTAATTTAAATCATGTATCACTGTTGAACCTTGAAACTCAGGGCAGGAGATACATTTTGAAAAACAATTCCGTAGTTTTGTTAGCACGTTTCTGATTGGACGAGCCATCCGTCACTTTCGATTTTTTTTAGAATGCAAGATTTGTGTTTAAATATTATCAAAAGATTGACGTAACAAGTTGGTCCCAACGATTTGTACTTTTTGCGGACAATGTGGCATTTGAAGAACCCTCAAATGCGAACGACACCCCCTTAGGAGTGTGGGTATCGCTGATTTAAGACTTTTACGAGGTATTTTTGGATAAAATGCCAAAGCTGATATCCAAAACTTATGGTATCTTGAAGAACCAACTTTCGCGACACATTCTTGACATTTAACAGTAATCTGATACAATCCCACCTACGTCGACACCTACGCTTTTAAAAAGCGTCCTAAAATAACACTCAGAACGTATCTTCTCCTTCAACTTTCACCAATTTTCATTTTTTTTGTGTCAGGCTCCAGAGAAGCCTCACACATAATGCAGCGCCCTTTTCTCAGAATTTTGCTTTTGGCGGACAAAAACGCGAAAAAACGAAAATTAAAATTTTTAAAATGATCAGTTTGGGAGGCTCATCTTGATTTTTTTTTGAAAATTTTGAATTTTTTAAATATGTCATAATTTTTTTTCTTTTGCAGTCTGAGAGTTAAATTTAGCACCAAAATGCTAGAAAGTGTTTGAATATTCGAAAAAATCAAAAGCTGAATATTTTTTCGTCAAATTTCTTTTTTGAGTTCCAAATATTGGAAAATTAAAGGGTACGTCATATCGAAGATCCTGCCTAGTGTAATTTTTATGTCAATAACAACATAAAAACATAGACGATTGACATAAAAATTACACTAGGCAGGTTCTTCGATATGCCTCCAGAATCAAGCCAAATCAAAATTTATGAAAAAAAGCCACGATCAACCTTTAAAAACGTTAGTAGCTTTAATTTCACCTATGAGCCGAAAATTTATCTCGAAAATTGAGACGGGAGATAGTTTTTTACGGAGCCCCTAAAACCCGTTTTTTCAAAAATTCTAAAACTCGTTTTTTCGTTATTGCGTCCAAGAAAATATGAAAAAAAGTTCGAAAAAAGCCACGATCAAAGATTGGTATTGCCGCTCTGATGCCTCTGAATGAAAATCGAGAAAAAATCTCCAAAATTGCGAGAGGAGATAGTTTTTTAGTCTGATTTTAGAGGCCTATTTTGAAGTCTCTGTCAGGGGTCGGCACTAGAACACAAAATCGGTTCTAGAACAAGAACACATAATGTGTTCTATAGAACAGTTCCACGTATAAAAACAGAACATGAACACATTTTTTAAATTTTAATCAGAACAAGAACAGATTTTTTGAAATTTGAATGAGAACAGAACAAGAACACATATTTTCAGAACCGTTCTAAATATGTTCTTGTTCTGATGATTATTTGGTAAAAAAAAATGTTCTCGATATGTCACTAACTTTTTATTTAGTCTCCGTCCAATCAGAGGGTCTAAAAACAGAGTAATAAAATTAGAGCAGACCTCGGCAAGCCAGTGGGTGCCGAAGTTTGGATTAGAGTGGCCGCGGTCTGAAGGATTTATGGGAAGGGCTGAAAATCTGAAAAAAAAAAGATAGCCATTTTGTAGAAAATTTTACGGAGATTACTTTTTTGAGTTTTTCGATAAAAAAATCGAAAATTTTGGGGATTCCTGATTGGTCGAAAAAAAAATTGTTCGAAAAAGACTTTTGACCCCGGAAATCAAATTGCAAGGTTAAGTTACACCATACAACATGCTTTTATTTATTTTTTCAAAATCAGAACACATTTAGAACAGAACACATTTGGAACAGAACTAGAACGGAATAAGAACACATTCTCAAAAATCTCGATCAGAACAGAACAGAAAAAGAACATATTTTTGCTCAAAATCTCCGAATAGAACAAGAACATAAAAACCGGTTCTAGTGCCGACCCCTGGTCTCTGTGTTTGCGTAGGTGGCATAGTATCAGATAACTGTAATTTTGCTCTTCAAGCTACAAAACTTTTTGAATCATTACCTCTGGCTGTTTGTTGAGAATCGGCATAGCAAAATCCCAAATCAGCGACGCCCACTCCCTTAAGGGGGTGGTGATAGTGATTTATGGGATTTCAAAGGCTTCGTACGGTTAGACAAATGCAGACTGGACATTATTGAAACATGCATTATGAAGATCTATCTTTGATCTTGCGATTCCATTTGACAGTTTAGTACCCCTCCCACCAACCATCTGGTTAACCGCGGTTCGTTAACCGCGGTTAAAACACGAGGTCCCTCGCCTTTTTTCAAAGAAACAAGGATCCTAGAGCTTATATCGAAAAAGTTTTGAAATTTGGTAATGAATCGGAAAATTGTCTGAATGTTTACGTGAATCGGTTCTGTTTTTTCGGATGTTTTGGCTTCAGAGCGTCAGCCAATCTGCGCTTGCACATGGTGCCGAAAAAGCGGTGTTGTTTTTCGACGTTTGAGATAAAAGCCTTTTCTGTGGCAAATGCAAGAAACGTCCATTTTCGAAGTAACTCAAGCGCCCAAGGGTTTGGTGAACATCGAATCCGTCGTCTTTTTTGAATTCTTCGGCGCTGATTGGCTGTAAATGCACAAAAAACAGTGCGGCGAAACTCGACAATTTCTGAATATGAAATTGAGAATTAGAAAATTCCACCAAAAGATTCCTAGGGCTACGGTTTGCTGGAAACGATAATTAGAACAATGGTCTGATTTTGAACACAGCGGATTCTAAAAAAAAATTAAAAGTTTTCATCATAAATTATTTTTTATCTCTAGCCACCGTTTCTGTTTGAAATCAGACCATAGTTGCTAATATTCGTTTCAGCAAACCAAGGATCTCTTTGGTGGCATTTAAATTTTCTAATTCTCACTTTCATATTCAAAATTGTCCGATTTCCGCCGCACTTTTTTGTCGATTACAAGCCAATCAGGCGGAAATTCAAAATAACGACCGATTCGATGTTCACCAACCCTTTGGCTTGTTGCATTCCGAAAATGACGTTTCTTGCATTTCACAGAAAAAGCCTTTTCATCAAAACGTCGAAAAAACACCCTTTTTCGGCACATTCAACCAAGCATTGCTGACCCCTGAGGCAAAAATCAACAAAAACAGAACCGATTCACTAAATTCAGACAATTTTCCGGATTCTCACGAAATTTCAAAACTTTCCGATATACTAAGCTCTAGGATCCTTGTTTCTTTGAAAAAAGCTGAAAGACTCGCGTTTAACCGCGGTTAACCAGCATGGTTGTGGGATGGTACTAAACTCGTCAAATGGAATCGCGAGATCAAAGATAGTCTTCCTAATGTCTCCAGTCTGCATTTGTCTAACCAAACGAAGCCTCTGAAATCCCAAAAATCACTATCACCACCCTTTTAACTCATGCAAAAAATCCTAGTTGGAAACCACTTTAATAAACGGTAATAATTTCAATAATACGTTTTTGAAAGTATATTTAGAAAAATATTTTCTTAAGTTACAATCTGATTTCAAAAATTATTAAAAAACATGATTTATTAATCATTATCAAAGATGTGAGTTTTTTAACAAGTTTCAAGTTAAATTTTTAAAAATCTTTTACAAGCGAGTGTCAATAAAAACAGTGAAGTTTTTGTCTATGTTAAAGATACTGCAACTTTGGTTTTTACCGATTCCGATTCTTCCGATGTGGCCGTTGTTCCTTATACAATGAGTTGGTTTCTTTCAATCTTTTCATATTTTCAGTTTCGGCATCCAATTACAGAGGTTATCACCGTTTTGTCGCTGCAGGGAATGAAACAAACTTATCAAATATTTGATGTTTCTCTAAATCAGGATGGGGTCGTCATTTTTCAATCAAATGGTAGAAATAATATTATTTCGAATACTTTTCCAGTTTCGTTGTCGCTGGAAAAGGGGTTGAAAGAGGAAGATGAAGATTCGAAATTAATTGTAATAACGGAAAAATCGCATAGGCGGCGTTTTTTGTACATGTCTATTAATTTTGCCGGAGTTGTCGATATTTTATTACGCGAATATTGGTCAGGTCATGGTTTTCGAAATGAAAAATATATTCAACCGAAGTATTTTTTGTTTTCAAGTTAAAAACCTAGATATTCTCATGATTTTTTCTCATATTTTGAATCAACTGTGTGGTTCCCTATTTGATTTATAAGTGAAAAAATAGACAAAACAAACTTTTAAAAATTACTGATTTATTGAAAAAATCGCAAATAGATCGGTCTAAGCGGACAAGACCGGGTAAATTTAATCTGTCCGCTTAGAGAGATTTTTTAATTTAATGCTTCGAAAATAACAAAAATATAAAAAAAAACTTCTTATTTAAGTTTTTGGCAGTAGTTCTTTATGAGGTTCACCAGTGTCTACAGCGAATTTGGCTTCAATTTTAAGCTCTTTAGTGCCCTCTAGGGGTGATTTAGAGCCGATTAAGTCTAAGCGGACAAAAACGGGTAAATCTAAGTGGACAAAACCGGATTTTTCAAAGTGTCCGCTTAGACAAGAACCACTGTACTTCCGCGAAAGCTGATTTGAAGTGCAATTAAATGTGATAATTAGTCAGATAAAAAAAAATATTTTGAATGGAGATTTGCCAAGATTTTTTTTGTAATTTGACACCATTGAAAATATTGGAAAAACTGTAATTTGACCAATTTAGATGTGTCATATGATAAAAAAAATATTTGAGCTGAAAAAACTTCCTTTAGCTTAAGCTCTATGCTTTTGGCTTCTCATTCCATCTGAGAAATATCAAAACTGTTTTTGTTTTTCTTCTGAACCGTTTGAATAGTTATAATATCCTTTATGGTGGTAAACTTGCTATTTACAACGGCTTCTATGATGCGTGGCAAACGACAAACAAGGGTATTTTGGGATGTTCTTGAAAATGTTGGAAAACCATATTATATCTGTCCATTACTATCAATAGCTCATGGAGCTTTCAATAAAACTTGGTTGGAATCCATAGTACCAGGAAAAGGTCAAACCTGAACAAATATAAAAAGTTAGATGTTGAAGAAAAGCTGTTAAATTGCAATTCAAAAATTCTTCAATGATTTACTGATACAAATTTGACATGAATAGTTGTTATTTTAAATTAAAATAATGTATTAAATGGCCATATAAATTACAGTATGTGTTTTTTTTACTTGCGAAATGAAAATTGTCATTTAGGTAATTACGGCCAATAAAAAATGGTAACTAGGTGGATTATATTTTAAAACCCTTGACATCGGCTATAGCTTGGCTTTCAAAATAAAATCCACCTAGTTGTCATTTTTAATTGGTCGCAATTACCTAAATGGCAATTTCCATTTCGCAAGTAAAAAACACATACTGTATATGATCAATATGCAGTATATTACTCCATATATCGAAGAACCTGCCTAGTGTAATTTTTATGTCAATAACAACCTAAAAACATAGACGATTGACATAAAAATTACACTAGGCAGGTTCTTCGATATCCAGTTATCGAAAAGTTTCAAAAATTATATTCAAAATGATGATTCCGAACACTTTTGTTTTGAACAAAGAGATTTCGTCCCATAAAACTCTAAAAATAATATTTTGGCTCTATTTTGTAATAACTTACGGCCTATTATACACGATCTATGTTGGAAAATTTTTTTGATCAACTTTCCTCAAAATGGGGTACTTTGAGCCACGAAAAACGACAATATCCCGGTTCAAATCAAGATTCATCGGTAAAAAGGGCGACTGTGAAATTTCTTTTCATTTCACAATAACCGTCTTGTAAATTGGTTTGGATGGCCTATATTTTCAGATGAAATAACTTTATTTTGGGCCTAATTTGTCACCGACGGTCCTTGTATAAAGTGGAATATCCCAATCGTCCGTTCAAAAACACACGATTTTAAAGGAAAAAAATTATCAGGCCTCTCACTGTATGATATCATTAAACATGCGGGGTTTATTTTATTTGTCGATGTTTGAGCGAACATCGCGAAGAAAATATCATTAAAGATAAAAAAAATGCACAAAATTGATTGTGCTGGAGAATCTTGACCACAAATTTTTGACCTTAAAAACAGCTAACGATTCAATTTTTGAGCCCGATTCTGAAAAACTTGATGATCGAAATCTGTACTTCTCAACAGTTTATATCATGTCTTTCATAACCTCCATTGTATTACTGGGTACAATAGCGAAGATTATTTATTGGATTATTTTCTTAGCTTCTTCAATCCTCGCCCGACCGGCTTCATTTTTAAACTTTATGACTTCAAAAAAGTACATTATTTTGCCCATAAGCGCGATTTTATTGAATTTAAATGGGGCTCTTGCATTGTTTCCAGTTGTTCTGGCTGAATTTGTTAATTTGGTAGTTATTATCAGAAAAGATAAGGATAATATCATGTCCGCATTTTGGGTGGACTTTACAAAATTTCTATTTATCTTATTTGAGGTTGCGTTATTAATACCGCCCACAATATTTTGGATCAAAAACACTGATTTATCTCAATTACCGATTGACCCTTCGTTTATGCCTGCATTTCTGACGTTGATTGCTTATTCGTCAGAATTCATTGATAAAGATTTGAATATTCCAAGCTTTTTGTTAGAAAAATTTCAAAAAAAAATAATCTGACACAATATGAGTTTTCATTGTAAATGATTTTAAAATTTGACCAGTAAATTCGTCTTTTTATGCTGAAAATTTGGCTTATAATGCCAGGTCTCTAGCTCCATTATTTTTAGACCATGTATTTTGAAAAAAACAAGCCTTTATTATCAAAAAGGATAGATTTTAAAGTAACATTTCAGAAAACATTTCAAAATTGACGATTTGATCGGTAGTGCATTTTTAAACAACCCCCAATCAATTTGGAGAATTTTTAACGCACCTTATAAAACCAGCGACCTTTACCCCCCTTAATTGTAGACCGTAAAATATTCGTTTCAGTACAAAATAAAGTTGACTTTCCTACCTTATTTTAGTAGGACCCTTATTCGGTCATATTTTTGGTCGCTTTCTTAAAAAGTTTGTGTACTACTAAACCCACTCTATTTTTCTATTATTAGTAAAACATCAGTATACAGTGATTTTGAGATATGTTCGGTATGTAAATCCTATTGTATCCTCAAATTTATTCTTGATATAGTTCGGAATTTGAACAATTAGTATTTATTTCCCAAAAATTGTTTTCTACTGAAAATTCCTGTTTTAACTTAAATAAAGTTACTTTCATTAAAACTTTTTTGGTTGAAATTTGGATCCGGTAATCGTGGATTTTTTTTGAAAATACTTATATGAATTTAGTCATATCAAACAAGGGGATCTCCTATCCTTCAGATTCACGTTCGCGTATGACCGACAAAGACGTTGAAAATAAGGCTCAAACACGAACGTAGATCTGAAAGACAGTAGGTCCCCTTCTTAGATATACAAAATATACTTTCAAATATCATAATTTTTTGTTTAGACTGAAAATATTTAATCTTAATTTTCCATTTATTTTTGACATTTCCTACTAAACCAAAATTTACCTGCTTTGAGTTTCAAAGCCCAGATTCTGAAAAGTATTAATGTAACAAATTTTAATCTATAAAATAATTTTTTAACAAATTATAAGAATGAATATTGTGATTCTGCTCAGTGTTATAACTGCCCTATATTGTAGTGTCAACATTCAACGAGTTGTCTACATCATTCCTTTCACTCTCACATTGCTAAACACCAGGACTGACTTATTTCTTATTACACCAGTTCCAGTCACTGACTAATCTATTCAACTTTGGGATTATTTTTTCAACATTGCTTATTTGAAAAGAAATGGATAAAAAATATCAAATATTTTCTCTATTATCAGATTTTATATTTTTGGATTTATTTTGGATCACTTTGGAATCACCTGCCGATAAATTTTGTGCCTTACTGTCACTAATTACTGTATCATTAAATTTTCTTCAATTTTATCGATTATAAAAAGTTACTCAATTAATTTGAAAAAGTTATACGTTTTCTTTTCAGACCGTTGAAAATACCGATTCGTGCAAATTTTCATCGCAAGGTATGTATAAAGTATTAATTTTAAAATATGCATAATAAAAAAAAATTACCCCGATTTCAAATGATTACTTTTTGGTGGCCATTGAGCATAGCGCTCCTTCTTTTTCATGAAATCGGTGCAATAATTTTATCGGCTGTATAAATTTTTCCAAGGCATTTTTTAATGGCTTTGGTGATCATTTTTGGTAAAAACAATGAAGGTGAAAAATAATCATCCTGGCCAATTGAATTTTTTGAAAAATTAACGTTGAAAATATGACCCCACATATTATATTTTAGAAATTCTTTAAATATTTCGTTTTACATTTCCCATTTAAACATCGTAAAAGTCCAGTCCTCGAAAACTACGATTTAAACACCCAAAGATATTATGACTTGAATTTGAAAGAACCTGTTCTATTTATTATCAATTATCTGGATAAACTGAAATTGCGTTTTTATGCAATTTCGATGTACCAAGGCGGAAAACAGAACTAAAAATACCATAAAATCGAAGAAAACTCTCAGGTAGTTTTTTTTTAATTGGACTATTGTTGTGTCATGGATTTTGAACAAACGCTGATGGCAACCTGACTATTTTATTTGGGGCTTAGTATATTAAAAGATAAATGAAAGAGTTACCGTCATAACTTTTTTAAAATTCGGATTATTTTTTAGGATATTGAGTCGTTTAGATTAATTGGCGATAAAAATAATCAAATATACAGGTCATAGCTTAATCCAACTTACTTCAAAATAGATAGTTCTATTATATCACGCTTTTCTCTTCAATTCAAATTTAAAAAGGAATAATAATTTTGATTATTTCATAAACTAGAAACATCAATGTTATACTGTGGTTCTTGTCTAAGCGGACACAAGGCTAAGCGGACAAAACCGGCAAAACCTACGCATTTTTTCTGAAAACCCTCAAAAACGTAAATCTAAGCGGACAAAACCGGATTTTTTCGAAACATTAAAAAAAAATTTGTTGGTTTTTTTGAGACATAAAATATATATTTATTTTTTTATTGACGTTTCGGCTTAACGGGCCATTTAAAAAAAAAATAATAAAGAAGACCTATGGTCCATAGGCTATGGTCGAAATAAATATATATTGAAAAAAGTCAAGCTTTTATTTTAAGGTATTAAAAAAAGTTTTAAATAGTTATTCTTGAACGGCAGTGTGGCGCAGTGGGGAAGAGCTTCTAGCAAAAGTTATTTATAATGCCCTAGCCCTTGGGTTCGAATCCCGGGGGAACCAAATATTTTTATATTACACTCATACACTTAATAAGTTAAATAATTCGATTAGAGTAGCCGCGGTCTGAAGCATTTCTGAGAAAGGCTAAAAATCCGAAAAAATCAAGATAGCCATTTTGTAGGAAATTTAACGGAGATTATTTTTTTTAAATTTTCAGAAAAAAATTTTCAAATTTTTGGTGGTTCCTGAATGGCTGAAAAAAAAGTTGCTTTTGAAATTTTAAAAAACTTGAAAATCGGCATTAAGGGTAAGTGAAAATGGCAAAAATCCATATGGTACCAAATGGTGCATATGGATGTTTTTAAAACGATCAAAATGTTAATTTTGTTGGTTATTCTCGTAATTTTAATGTTGCTTCTCACCATTAAAATGGTGCATATGGATGTTACAATGNATGTTGATAATGAATCGTCGGTTATACCCGATGTGTTTTAGCTTTTGGGGTGTTCCCAGAAGAGATTCACGCTTAACTAATCAGAGCGCGACTTGGTTAGTTAATTTAAGGGACGTTTCAATCTCCCCGGAGAAAACCCCAAAAGCTAAGACACATTCGGTATGCTTGATTCAAATGCAACACCACGGATGGTGCAAAGACACTACGGGTCCAGAGATTGTTGGCCACTACGGGAGTTAAGTAAAAGGGATACAGAAATTGATACTAGACTTGATTTCCTAATGACTTCGGGGTATCCAGATATAAAACTAGACAAATTGCATATATTTTTCATAAAATATGTCATTATTTGGTATTTTATTTGTGATGAAATTGGAAGCCAAAAACATTTTTGGATTTCGAATGCCGGTATATTTGCCCTATGGGTGTGATGACTACACAGTTTTGTAAAGTTTATGTAAATAGCATGCATATTCAGATATTTTTTTATTTATTAAAGAAGCATGCATATTCAGATATTTATTTATTTATTAAAGAAAAAAACTATTCAAAAATCTTCAATTTTTATTTCTGAAGAAAAAACTTATAGTCTTAGGAAGTTTAAGTTTGAAATTCTTTGATTTCTGTTACATCACGTAAATACGTAATTGCCTTTTTTCACATTACAATGTAAGAGTGTGCCCTGTTAAAGTGCTTTTAGTGGGACGGTAACTCTTTTATATCCGTCCTACTAAAAGCACTCATGTAAATATTGAAAATTGTCTCGTTTACTAATGACACTGGCAAATAATCTGTTCTCAAATGTTTTTTTGCGGATTTGGGGTCAGGAAAGGCTGAAATATTTAAAAAAAATACTAAAAAAAAAGTGAAAAATAGTATTTTTGGGATTTGAAATGAGCCCCCGATCCCTAAATAGATCCAAAATGTCCTGAAAATTGGCATGGTGGTTCTTCGAGGCCTGTCATTTGCAACTGTTAATGCCTCAATGTTTTTTTTTGCGGATTTGGGGTCAGGAAAAGTCAAAAAAATATTAATTAGTCAAAAAAAAATGTGAAAAATCGGACTTTTACAATTTGAAATGAGTTGCTGACCCCCTTAATCGACTTTAAATTTTCCAAAATTTGTACCTGATTATTTGATGCATTCTCTTGGCATTCAGCGTAATTCAAAAACATATTCACTTCTATATCCGGTTGCAAAAGGGCAAAATACTTAGAAAAATAGGTAAATATACCAAATCGTCACACACCATTTAATTTGCGGAGCTCAATTTGGTCTCAATTTTTCTGAAAGATTCAGCATAAAGACCTTTTACATCGAAAAAATATGTGTCACTTAAAATTCTATGAACACTTTCTCATTATAAAAAATTTCGGAAATTTTTTTCAGCCAAAATACTTAAAATATTCTCCTCTTTCGTTTGATGTGCATATCATGCTATTACCGGGCATTTGAAATTTTCAGATTTCAATAAATTTTGAAAAAAAATCCGAAAAATTTTCAAAAATTATTTTTTTCGAATTCTTCGGAAAAAATGAAGAGGAATGGTTTCCTCGGATTTACCAGATACCCTTTAGTCTCTATTTTGGCCTCAACCAAAAGGGCAAAATACTTAGAAAAATAGGTAAATATACCAAAATGTCACACGCCATTGAATTTGCGGAGCTCAATTTGGCCTCAATTTTTGTGAAAATTTCCATGATCTAGCATAAAGACCTTTTCCATCGAAAAAATATGTGTCATTTAAAATTCGATGACCACTTCCGGTTTTACAGCCGGGGAGTTAAAATTTCAAAAAGTCATTGGCAAGTTTTTTGCTCCAAATTAACCAAGGAACACGATAGGAGTACTGAAAATTCTCAGTTTCGACATTTTTTCTGAGTCAAATCGACCGGTGACGCCCTAATTGAAACACACTGAATTTTACCTGTTATTCGAATTTTTTATATGAGTTCTAGAATTCAAAACAGTTTTTAATAGTTTCTCTGCAAAGTTTTTTTAATACGGTGACTAGGTATCTCGTGGACCACGAGTCGTGGTTTAATAATCAAATCTTGGACTGGCCAGTAGCCCAGGATTTAATAAGTAATCTACGGGAATCTCACTATTTTAATTTCTCGATCTTCTCAATGTGTACCCCTTTTTCTGATAAATATTATTTATTAAATAATCGTTATCTGTGAAAGTCATGCCTGTGCAGCTCAGCCTGTGCTATTTATTGTCAGTTTTGTGTTTAAACTAACTCTTAGTATAATCGAAAATAGATCAATAGTCTGAAAATTAAGACCGAGTTTACCGATCTTTTAAAAAGATTCTTTTTGTGTGAATTGAAAATTTTATTTTTTGTTCGTAATGTTTTATATCCTTTATTGAGCTCTGTTTTGGATTATATTTGTTTGATCATCAAAGCGAGAATTGGCTTCATAAAATGCAGATAATTGACTTTTTTATATATGGTACTTAGCAAATTATCTTCCAATTTTGTTTTAATGTGAATAATTCCATATCTCCTGTCCACACTAATGTTAATTTGGGGAGCTGACATATTCGGCCACGCTGATCACATTAGTGTGAACGAGTCGGTGTC
>SCLH01001876.1:14773-27702 GCA_004367855.1 Oikopleura vanhoeffeni | reverse complement strand
TAACCTCCATTGTATTACTGGTACAATAGCGAAGATTATTTATTGTATTATTTTTTCTTAGCTCTTCATCCTGCCCGACCGGCCTTCATTTTTTAAACTTTAATGAACTTCAAAAAAGTACATTATTTTGCCATAATCGCGATTTTTTTTGAATTTAGAATGGGGCTTCTTGCATTGTTTCCAGTGTTCTGGCTGAATTTGTTAATTTGTAGTTTTTCATCAGAAAGATAAGGATAAATATCATGTCCGCATGTTTGGTGGACTTTTACAAAATTTCTATTTATTCTTATTTGAGGTTGCGTTTATTAAATTACCGCCACAAATATTTTGGTACAAAAAACACTGGATTTATCTCAATTACCGATTGACCCTTTCGTTTATGCCTGCATTTCTGACGTTGATTGCTTATTTCGGTCAGAATTCATTGATAAAGATTATGAATATTCCAGCTTTTTGTTTAGAAAATTTCAAAAAAAAATAATCTGACACCATATGATGTTTTCATTGTAATATTGATTTTTAAATTTGACCCAGTAAATTTCGTCTTTTTATTGCTGAAAATTGGCTTATAATGCCAGGTTCTAGCTCCATTATTTTTAGACCATGTATTTTGAAAAAAACAAGCCCTTTTTATCAAAAAGGATAGATTTTAAAGTAACATTTCAGAAAAACAATTTTCAAAAATTGACGATTTGATCGGTAGTTGCATTTTTAAACAACCCCCAATCAATTTGGAGAAATTTTAACGCACCTTTATAAAAACCAGGCGGACCTTTACCCCCCTTAATTGTAGACCGTAAAATATTCGTTTCAGTACAAAATAAAAGTTGACTTTCCTACCTTATTTTAGTGGACCCTTATTCGGTCATAATTTTTGGTCGCTTTCTTAAAAAGTTGTGTTACTTACTAAACCCACTCTATTTTTTCTATTATTAGTAAACATCAGTTATACAGTGATTTTGGAGATATGATTCGGTATCGTAAATCCTATTGGTATCCTTCAAATTTATTCTTGATATAGGTTCGAACATTTGAACATTAGTATTTATTTTCCCAAAAATTGTTTTCTACTGGAAAATTCCTTGTTTTAACTTAAATAAAGTTACTTTCATTAAAAGTTTTGGTTGAAATTTGATCCGGTAATCGTGGATTTTTTTTGAAAATACTTATATGAATTTAGTCATATCAAACAAGGGATCTCCATCCTTCAGATCACGTTCGCGTCATGACCGACAAAGACGTTGAAAATAAGGCTCAAAACGAACGTAGATCTGAACAGTAGGTCCCCTGTCTTCAGATATACCAAAATATACTTCAAATATCATAATTTTTGTTCTAGACTGAAAATATTTAATCTTAATTTTCCATTTATTTTATGACATTTCTAAATAAACCAAATTCTAACCTGCTTTGAGTTTCAAAGCCCAGATTCTGAAATATTTAATGTAAACAAATTTTAATCTATTAAAATAATTTTTTAACAAATTATAAGAATGAATATTGCTGATATCTGGCTCAGTGTTATAACTGCCCTATATTGTAGTTGTTCAACATTCAACGAGTTGTCTACATCATTCCTTTCACTCTAACATTGGCTAAACACCAGGACTTGACCTTTATTTCTTATTACACCAGTTCCAGTCACTGACCTAATCTATTCAACTTTGGGATTATTTTTCACATTGCTTATTTGAAAAGAAATGGATAAAAAATATCAAAATATTTTCTCTATTATCAGATTTTATATTTTTGGATCTTATTTTTGGCATCACTTTAAATCACCTGCGATAAATTTTGTGCCTTACTTGTCACTAATTACTGTATCATTAAATTTTCTTCAATTTTTATCGATTATAAAAAAGTTACTCAATAATTTGAAAAAGTTAACGTTTTCTTTTCAGACCGTGAAAATACCGATTCGTTTGCAAATTTTCATCGCAAGGTATGTATAAAATTAAATTTTAAATATGCATTAATAAAAAAAAATTACCCGATTTCAAATGCTTACTTCTGGTGGCCATTGAGCATATCGCTCCTCTTTTTTCATGAAATCGTGCATAATTTATGCGGCTGTAATAAATTTTTTCCAAGGGGCATTTTTTTAATGGCTGGGATCATTTTGTAAAAACAAATGAAGGTTGAAAATAATCATTCCTGGCCAATTGAATTTTTTGAAAAATTAACGTTGAAAATATGACCCCACATGATTATATTTTTAGAAATTCTTTTAAATATTTCGTTTTACATTTCCCATTTAAACATCGTAAAAGTCCAGTCCTCGAAAACTACGATTTTAAACACCCAAAGATATTTATGACTTGAATTTGAAAAGAACCTGTATCTATTGTATATCAATTATTCTGGATAACTGAAATTGCGTTTTTATGCAAATTTCGATATATGTACCAAGGCGGGAAAACAGAACTAAATATACCATAAAATCGAAGAAAAACTTCTCAAGGTAGTTTTTTTTAATTGGACTATTGTTGTGTCATGGATTTTGAACAAACGGCTGATGGCAACCCTGGACTATTTTATTTGGGGCTTAGTATATTAAAAGATAAATGAAGAGTTACCGTCATAAACTTTTTTAAAATTTCGGGATTTATTTTTTAGGATATTGAGTTCTTGTTTAGGTGATTAATTCGGCGATTAAAAATAATCAAACGATAACAGGTCATGCTTAATCCAATCTTACCTCAAAGATAGATAAGTTCTATTAATGCACGACTTTCTTCTTCAATCAAATTAAAAAAGATAATATAAATTTATTAATTTATATAACTAGAAAGCAATCAATGTTGTACTGTGGTTCTTGGTTCTAGCGTGACACAGGCTAAGCTGACAAAACCGGGCAAAAAGCCTACGCATTTTTTCTGAAAACCCCAAAAACGTAAATCTAAGCTGACAAAACCGGATATTTTTCCGAACATTAAAAAAAAGTTGTTTTTTTGGATGTGTGACATTAAAATGGTATATATTATTTTTTTATTTGACGTTTTCGCTTGAACGTGTCCATTTAAAAAAAAAAAAAATAATAAAGAAGCCTATGGTTCATAGGCTTTCGAGTCAAATAAATATATTATTAAAAAAGTCAAGGTCTTTTATTTTAGGATTATAAAAACAAGTGTTAAATAGTTATTTCTGTTGAAACGGCAGTGTTTGCGCATGGTAGAGTCTTCTAGCAAAGTTATTTATAATCGCCTACCCTTGGTTCGGTAATCCCGGGTGTGAACGCAAAATTTTATATTACCACTCCATACACTTAAAAGTTAAATAATGTCTGATAGGATAGCCGCGTCTGTATAGGCATTTCTTGAGAAAGGCTAAAAATCCAAAAATCAAATAGCACAATTTTTAGCGAAATGTAACTTGGAGATTATTTTTTTTAAATGTTTTCCAATAAAAATTCAAGTCAATTTTTGTGGTGATCCTATAATGGGCTGAAAAAAAGTGTTGCCTTTTAGAAAATTTTAAAAAAATTGGAAAATCGGCAATCAAGGTGTAAGTGTGTATTAAAATTGTCAAAATCCATATAGGTACCAAATGGGTCATATGGAGATTTTTAATAAGATATCAAAAACTGTTTAATTTTGTTGTTATTCTCTAAATTATGGTTCTTCACCATTTAAAATGTGCATTTATATTGGGATGTTACAATCAAAGAATGTTTATTTCACAGGTATGATTTTCTTATTTTAAATCAATATTTTCACATATATCAACATGATGGCAATACTGTTTCACTTATGTGTCAAGATGCCTTTCTGAAATTGGTGTACACAACTGGATGTTGTTTATGATGAAAATAATTTATATTATTTAAAAAAAATTTTAGGTTTAACTATACTCGATTTTATTGCTGATTTTTGATAAACGAGAAACCTTCATTTATGTTAAATATTATCAAAAATTAAACAAGTGTTCTAAAATAAAAATTGGTATTATAAAAAAATTAAAGTTTCAAAATGTTGAGGTAGAAATAAAGTTTACAATAACGTTTCTCTTAAATAAAATGGATATCAGAAATTTGATACTGAGACTTTATTTCCTTGAGATTCGGTATCCAGGAGTATAGAAACAATGACAAATTGGCATTATTTGTCATAAATTATGCTCATAATAATGTGGTATTTTATTTTTGATGAAATGAAGCAAAACTTTTTGGGTTCCTGAATGCCGGTTATATTTGCCCTAGGGTGTTATGACAATACACAGTTTGTGTGTACAAGCTTTATATGTATGCTCATATTCAGTATATTTTTTTAAAGAGATAAACAGTATTCAAAAATCTATCAATTTGTTATTATGTGTCTGGAAGAAAAAGACTTATAGTCTTAGGAAGTTATAAGTTTTTGTAAAAATTCTTTTGATTCTGTTACAGTCAGGTAAATACATATGTGTCTTTTTCTACACTTACAATGTAGATATGTGATCCGCTGTTAAAGGTTCTATATAGTGTGACGGTTAAACTTTTTTATATTCCTCCTACTAAAAGCAAAACTACATGTATAATATTGAAAATTGGTCCCGTCTTACTAATGACCACTGTGTGCACAATAATCGTTCTTCAACATGTTTTGTCTTTGGGTCATTTGGGTCAGGAAAGCTCGTGAAATATTTAAAAAAGTTAAAACAGCTATTTGTTGGGATTTAAATGAGCCCCTGACCCCTAAATAGATCAAAATTCCTAAAATGCATGGTTGTTCTCGGAGCCTGTTCATTTGGCAACTGTTAATGTCTCAATGGTAGTTTTTTGCGGTTGGATTCATCAAAAAGTTAAAAAAATATTAATTAGTATAAAAAAAATGTGCAAAAAACGGGTACTTTACAATTGAAATGCATGCTCGCCCGACCTCCTTAATCGGACTTTATAAGATTTCCAATAATTTTGCCTGATTATTATTTAGAAAAATAGGTAAATAACCAAACGTCACACGCCATTTAATTTGCGGAGCTCAATTTTTCTGAAATTGACATGATCATTAAGACCTTTTACATCGAAAAAAGTGTGTCATTTAAAATTCGATGACCACTTCCGGTTTTACAGAGAGATATGACTCATTGTCAAAAAATGTAATTTTCTCATTATGAAAAATTCTCAAAAATTTTTTTTGGGATTTTTTCAGCCCAAAATACTTAAAATGTTCTCCTTTTTGTTTGATTTGCATATCATGCTATTACCGGGCATTTGAAAATTCGGATTTCAAAAAATTTTTGAAAAAAATTCGAAAAATTTTCGAAAATTTTCAAAATTATTTTTTTCGAATTCTTCGGAAAAATGAAGAGGAATGGTATCCTCGGATTCCCAGACCCTTTAGTCTCTATTTTTGCCTCGACGGTGACGCGCTAGTCGCCAAGCATGAAAAATATAATATTTTATGTTTAATTAGATTTTATTAACTTCCGTATTAATTCTATTCATCTGAGGAAGTTTGTATTATATCGTTGTTTAGAAACGGAAAAGGTCAAGATTGCTCTCCTTAAAAGGGTGTGATAGTGATTTTTGGGATTCAGAGGCTTCGTACGGTTAGAAAAATTCAGACTGGACATTTTTGAAAAATACATTAGAAAGATCTATCTTTGATCTCGCGATTCCATTAGACAGTTAGTACCACGCTCACCAACCATCTGGTTACCGCGTTAAACACGAGTCCCTCAGCTTTTTTCAAAGAAACAAGGATCCTAGAGCTTATATATCGGAAAGTTTTGAGATTTATGAGAATCCGGAAATTTTTTCTGAATTTAGTGAATCGGTTCTGTTTTTGGTTCGATTTTTGCCTCAGGGTCAGCAATCTGTTGAATGTGCCGAAAAGGGTGTTTTTTCGACGTTTTGATAAAGGCTTTTCTGTGAAAATGCAAGAAACGTAATTTTCGGAATGTAACAAGCCCAAGAAGTGGTGAACATCAAATCGGTCGTACTTTTTTGAATTTCAGCCTGATGGCTGTAAATCGACAAAAAAGTGCGCGAAATCGACAATTTTGAACATAATACTGAGAATAGAAAATTAAATGCCACCAAAATATTCCTTGGGTACGGTTTTGCTGGAAACGATATTAGCAACTATGATCTGATTTTGAACACAGCGGATTCTAGAAAAAAATTAAAGTTTTTCATCAAAATTATTTTTTATCTCTAGCACCGTTTCTGTTCGAAATTAGACCATAGTGCTAATAATCGTTTCCAGTAAACCGTACCTAAGAATCTTTTGGTGGCATTAAATTTTCTAATTCTGTCTTTCATATTCAAAATTGTCGATTTCGCGCACTTTTCTGTTGATTTACAGCCAATCAGGCGGAAATTAAAAAAGGACGACCGATTCGATGTTCACCACTTCTTGGGCTTGTACATTCCGAAAAATGACGTTTCTTGCATTTCCACAGAAAAAGCCTTTTATCAAAACGTCTAAAAAACACCCTTTTTCGGCACATTCAACCAGATTGCTGACCTCTGAGGCAAAATCGAAAAAAAACAGAACCGATTCACTAAAATTGAGACAATTTTCCGCATTCTCACCAAATCTCAAAACTTTCCGATATAAGCTCTAGGATCTTGTTCTTTTGAAAAAAGCTGAGGGACTGTGTTTAACCGCGGTTAACCAGATGGTTGGTGAGAGTGGTACTAAACTGTTCTAATGGAATCGCGAGATCAAGATAGATCTTCCAATGTATGTTTCAAAAATGTCCAGTCTGCATTTGTCTAACCGTACGAAGTCTATTGAAATCCCAAAAAATCACTATCACCACCCCTTAAATTACACCCATTCTTTCTTCCATAAAAATTTGCTCTCAGAAGACAAAATGACTTTACGCAGAATGAACTTTGAACACTTATTTTACCATTCAACATAAATATAAAGTCAGCGAACAAACTAAAATAACTTTTTTTTTAGAAAACCCTATCAGTTTGGTCATCTTTTAAGCCAGGAGACATGTGGACCTGAAAATATACCACCCTAGGCAGTTTTTAAGAGAAAACTTTTGACAATAAATTTTTTGTCATACGACACTTCTGAAGGAGTCAAATTACAGTTTTTCATTTTTGTCAATCAATTTTGAGGTCAAATTTCTAACAAAATTGTCATAAAATTTCTTACGAAAAGTTGTAGTCGTTGCCAAAAAATGGTCTCGAGGTATGTACGGTTTTCCCAGAATCGACTTTTTAAAATTGTACCGGTCAATTTCCGAATATAACCAGACATCCGGTGAATAATAAAAACAAATGGTCTTAGAGTTTTTATTTTGCCCTTGGATGCAAAAATTCGTTTGTTCCGTTCTCAAATGGTAGCCACAAAACTGGGTGGGGTGTTTAAAAAAAAAGTTACCTAACGATAGATTTCCTCGCCAATTCTCATTTGGTTTTTTTATCAGAACTTCAAGGTAATTAAATTACGTTAATTTAGTGGAGCGTAGATGGGGAAGATGACTACACGTAGTTAGTTCTTATAAGCCGCTAAACCCCGGCGAATTTGAGGGGGAAAACCCCGGGAGTTTACGAGATTTTCGAGGAAAACTTAATATAAAATATAGTTCAAACAAAAAACAATGGGGATAACTTTATTATGTGTTAATCAGAAAGTCTTCAATACAATATAAAAAACGTATTTGTCCATACTTTAACTTCCGTAGTGTCTTTGGAGCCATCTGTGGCTCGAAGGCCTTTAATCGCAAAAAGGAGAGAGACATTAGGTAAATAAAAAATATATTTGAGAAATTTTTAAAAAACATTCATTCGCATACAAAAAAATGGAAAAAGCTTAAGGGGTAGCATCGACTCGGCAGACTCGAGTCAATTTAACTTAACGAAATTAATTAGCTGTTTTACTTTTTTGTGTTTATTATCGTTAGCTGAACCAGAATAAATGTGCAGCTACTTATAAATAATTTTTGTCTATTTTAGGAAAGATTGAGTCCGAACTTAATTTTGAATTCGTAAAATTTTCAAAAAAAAAAATCAAAGCATTAGAAAATTTCCGCATTTTTTGTCCAAAAAATTTTCTTTTTATTTTTTATCTGTGAATAAAATCCAAAAATAAGTCACTTTAACTTTTTTCATGCATATCTACAATACTTTCTGACAGCCGTTGAAAAATCATAAAATCTTTATTTCATCTTCTGTCGAATTATTAAAATTTTCCGCAAATCATTCCAAAAACTTTCAATTTCTGGTTTTTCGAATTCCAATAAAAAATAAGGTAGAAACACTATTTAATTTTTTATATCTTAGATATAATACTATTAAATATCCGTATGTCAACAATGAGTTGGTCGGCGATTTTCATTTCTAAACTATCGGTGAAATTTTTAACTCGGCTGTACACTCGATAAGTGCCATTTGGCACTAAATTTTTAAAAAATTTTATGCCTAGTAAAATAATTTCAAATGAAGGTCAATTTTTTATCTCAAAAAAAGTTGTTTTTCACTACTTTTTGCATTTTGACCATTTTCAGGAAAAAAACTTTCTTATCAAAGAAATTTTTAATACGCAACATAGAAACAAGACTTTTTAGCGCATTACACCGATAATGTCTGAATTTTATTAAAATCGTATTAAAAAAACATTCTATGGTCGGGTTAAGTTGGAAATGGAGTTCAATGAAAAGTGGTTTTAATTTTTTCACAGATAGTTAGTTATGTTAAGAATTAAAAATATAACGTTGCAAGAATGGACACTTTTATGAAGATAAAAAAATAAATTCACATTTTTTTCTTTCATATATCGCTCTGAAAAATGTACCAATCTCCGGATCGATGCCACCCCTTAATACCACTTCATACCATTTTTTCACGGAGTTAAAAACTACCCGACTTAAATACCAGTAGAAATCCTGAAAACGGATTAACGTTTGACATACAATAGACTTTATTACAAGCTCAATTAGACCGACCAGTCTCAACGTCAATTTCAGTCATCTAAGAAATAAATTTTATTACACCTGATGTTTTGTCAGAGCTTCGTTTGCCCATTTGTTTGTTTATTCGTCGCGACGAAATGGCTATGCGTACCAAGTCGCAATAAATAGCAATTATATGTTTTTTATTTAAAATTTTTAGCAAAAATCAGATAAATCAGATTAAACATTGTCTCATTACTAGTATAATATGGATTTATGTATTTTTCAATACGTTTTGTTAAGAACACAATGTGTTTAACCATTAATGAACCTTAACTCCGTAGTGGCCGACAATCTCTGGACCCGTAGTTTCTTCGAGCCATCCGTGGCTTTGCCATAAATCAAGCATATAACCGAAGATTCATATCAACATATACTTTTTTAATGATAATCATATTTTTCAAAAAATTCTCTACAGTCCAATAAAAACAATTTGTTAAAAAGTTTATAAAAAGTCATCAAATGTGAAGAAGAAAATTAAAAATTCTCTCATTTTCGCCGATTCTCACAAACAAGTGCATAAATAACACGAATTTAGGTTAATTTGACATCTCAAGTTTAAATATTAAGGGGTAGTGTCCAGCAAAAGTTTGGCTGAAAATTTGATAAATACTAACTGCCCTGAAAAAAATTTTGGTCGAGTTCTCGCAATTTTTGAAAGTAGGTTCAGCCACAAGAGGGCGCCAAAGTCGAACTTTTCAAATGCACAAGGAATGTTTAATCTGACATCCGATTTCATTAATTTGAACGAGAGTGACGCAAGAATAAATAATCTTTAATATAATCAAGTAATTTTTTTGTTTTGATTTTAAACGAAAGTTATGTCGAAAAACGTGTTTTTTTATCCAGTCTTTTGAACAAGGCTTTTTGTTGACATAGTTTTTTTTTAATCGGAGTCGTTTATCCTTGAAATCTCCTCTTTAATATAATCAGCCAAATTTTTTTAAGGCTAGAACAAAAGTTATCGCAAAACTCTTGGCGTTGGCGGAATTCTTCTGCAGTTTGAAGCTCAAATATAGTAGGCTTATTTGAATAATATATTGAAGTCATAAATTAAAGTGAATAACAAATTGCTAAGAATATAATAAGAAGTTTTTCGCGAAAATATTAATTAAGATCAACACATTCGGCACAGTAGGTGTCTATAATGGTCAGCAAATAATATGGCGCATCAAAGAACACATTTTATCAAAAGGTTGACAAATATAGACATCAATCATTTTGTGTGATGAACTCTGGGCATTTCCATTAATTAATACTCACTGATAAAATCACAATTTTATCAACAATTTTATTTGTTTAGATGGTAGGGATCTGAATACTATACAAGGTGTATATAAGGTTAACAATTATTATGCATAATGAAAACAACTTTTGGAAAAAATGCCAAAACTTAAATCCAAGAAGTTTTAAGAGCGTTTTTTTAATCTGAAAATGGATTTCAGAAAATTTCAACAGACAACAACTCAATGAGAAAACAGAGAGTATTGTAACACCTCGTATACAAAGGTAAACTGACGGTGCAGGTTCATCCAGAGATATGTTGAATACAATTGAATACAAACAACATATCAAGATGGATTAGATTTTTTTAACTTTATTTGGAATGAATGTGAAAGTGTGCTGGCGGTTGGTCATTACCAAAATCGCAAATTTGCGAATGTTTTACATACTCTCAACTAATGGCATAAAATTTAAAAAATTAGAAAATTTTTTTGGCATGTTAAATTTTCAAGAATTTCGAATCAAGTACAAAATTCAAATTCTTGTAGTGCCAAGTTCAAATTCTGTAGTACCAGGATACAAAGAAAAATCCAATAAGGGTATCCCGGTCCCTAAATTGACATATTCTCGATAAAATATACCGAAACACGGCTTCAAGGATATTATTTCAGATTAGCCAGTTTTGTAGAACTAGCCTTCAACTGCGAAAAAATTGCCAAAACTTTTTTGTATGACCACACTCCTTAACACATAAGCGGCACAGAGCCACCTAAGCCAAACGGAAAACTAATCTCCTCCCAGGTTTTATTTTGAAATAAACCCAAATTTTAAACTAACCTGTATAATTAGTATACAAAACTTTTGTGTAAGCTTTTGTCGTAAGTGCTATATTTTATTCTCGAATACGTAAAAAACCGGTCCAAAATACCGGTTTTTTGGACTTTTTTAATCGAAAATCTATCTCCTCCTAGTTTAAATTTCAAATTTACTCAAATTTGAAAAAAGCTAGCTCTAACAAACAGAAACTTTCCTTGGGCGTTTTTTGTCAAATTCGACCCAAAACAAAAATATGAATTTTTCAAGTCACGTGAAAAAATTTCGCGAAAAAATTGTGCTCGTTTTTTCGAAGTAGGCTCAAAAGAAGCTGGGGAAACACTGAAGAGAAAGTTGGCTACGTCAACCCGATATTTCGAAGTTTAGTGGTCAATTGACACAACGTTATTTTGCGAACATAATTTTGAGAAAATCTTGGAAAAAATCGAAAAAACGCAAAATTTCGAAATTTTTTTTTGTTCTTATTTGGGTTGTTTTGTGCTTTAAAACACAACGATTGAATTGGTCATTTTTATGACAAATAACTGCAGAAATGTAGGAACCGGGATACCCTTAAGCAATTGACTAGACAACCACCAATTATCATATTAATTTTTCAGTTTGTACATTTTACTATTTTCCGACACTTTATTTAACTCGCATTCAACTGCCCAAGTGATAATTTGCTCCAAAAAAATCTGTTTGATTCAAAATTGTCTGAATTTTTAATTTCTTGTATATTTGTAATAAAAATGCATTGTTTTTGTCAAAAAAATCTAAAATAAATATGTTTTTTATGTTTGATTATGTTAAAATCATCGATCTGATTTTTGTTAGAGCAAATTACCAAGAAGTAATCCTTGTATTCATTTGTTTATTTTTAAGTTAAAATTCCAAGCGGTTCTCTTTTATTTATCCAGCGATATCAAGGTTTTACAATATTGCCGCTGGAGGCGCTAGACACCAGATAGCGCTGCGAAACCCCGACCAACCTTTTTTTCTTGTCGATTTAGTTAAATCATTTTTTTCAGACAACTTTTTGCTGGACACTACCCCCTTAAACCGTCGCCAATTTGGGTATTGCATCTGCAAAAATTTAATGTTTTTATCATCATTCTCATGTAAAATGAGTCTTAATTTTTTTTGGAATAATTATTTCTCGTGATTTCTTCTCTTCTTTCTTTTGCCTACGCATTTTCTGTAATCAGTATTTCGGAAGTTTTGACTCTAGAAATGCTCTATTTAAACCGGAGGCCATACTGTATGCCATAAAAGTCTTAGAAATTAGTTACGATTCTTTTAAGGGATCTTCCACGTTTGAGTACTTTTGAAAAAAAAACATAGTACAGTAATTTGAAAAAGTAATCAAATACGTCAAAAAAATTCCAGGGTCAACTTCAAACGTTTTTAAGACTTTTTTCACATTACACCAAAGTCCGAATGAATCAGTGACGAAATAATCCAATAATAAGGTTTGGAATATGTCATAAATTAATCCTATTTCTCGAAAAATAAGATCACGCGACGTTTTTGGAAAATAATATTATGTTCAAAACTCTTGAATTAGGTGTTAATTGGCCCAAAAAATTTTTCGGCGTAATTTGATCACTATTTGTTAACTTAAATCAAAACCTATTTCCTAATTTGAAGGTCACGTGATCGTTTTTGGACTTTGGTGTGATGGAAAAATAGTCTTAAAAACTTCAAAGAACCACTTCACTTTTTTCAAAATTGATTTAAGCAATTTAAAAAAAAAATGACTACTATTACCAACATTCCTTAAAATACGGTCACGTGATCATTTTGGGGCTATCGTGTAATGGGAAAAAGTCTTAGAATTTTTTTCTGATCCCGCTCTAAGGCTTTTTTTTATGATTTAAATTTGTTTTGCAAAAAATAAGTACTGTTATACAGTAAAATTTCCGAAAAAAAGGCACAAACGTCAATTATCCAATAGTCGATCGATCACTTTGTAATTTTCATTCATACATGATTAA
>SCLH01001875.1:81160-95215 GCA_004367855.1 Oikopleura vanhoeffeni | reverse complement strand
TACTCCAGTATTTTAACAGTTTTATATTTTAGGTCGAAGAACTTGCTCATGATTTAGTAAACCGTAGTTTTGAGGAAGCTCAAAAAACTCATGAAATCGCCCAAAATATCAAAGATATGCTCGATTCCTCTACTGCCAACGACCTGCCCACGGAAAATACCGGTAACATTGCTGAAAAACGCGCAATTTTACAAAAGTGCTCAGCACACGAAACTTTTTCGCAGTCGTATGATTTTGGAAATGGAGAAATCAAATATGATGATGAACCCTCAAATATATCAATGTGGGAAGATGAGGCTGAGCCAATCATAGCCAATGAAAAAGTTAATTTTAGAATTGAACTCAACGGAATGGAGCTAGGAGATGAAATTGATACTTCAGATTTCCCACCCTTGTCTTCAGAGTTCAAGTAAGCAAAATCTACAGAAACTTTTAATTTTGAAACTAAAATTTAAAAAATTTGTTCATTTTAGTTTTGATGAAACTCACAAATTGTCGGCTTGTGAAGAATCCCAAGAACTTCCCGAGAATAATTCAACGGTAATTTTTTTTTGTTACTTCTGTGAACCTCTGGGTGGCAGTATATTATCAAATTGTACAGTAAAAGTATACCCAAATGATTTCACATTCTTATTTTATAAAGAGTTTAGTGGGTTTGAATACAAATACGGGGAGTTTTAGTTCATATTAGACTGTCCGAGCTTTGTCCTATTATGGAAAATAGGGCATTTTGGAAAATTTGGAAAAAACTTATCGATCAATTTTGGGGCGTAGATTTCGAAAAAGTTATCGAAAAAATCCAATTTTTTTTGTAAATGCCACTTTCTGATCGATCAAATATGAACCAATCAGCATCAAAGATTAATCAAAATGTTCGCCGTAATTTACTGATCACAGACATATCAATTACAGGGCCCCACATACAGTATGTCTCTTTTTCTCTTGGATCATTCCTCTTTGTCTTTGTATACATTGATACTTTAGCCAATGAAATTGTTTTGCTTTTAAAAACAAGTCATCGATTCTGGCTCATCGCTGGCGAATCACGGTACGCGCTTGTGAGGAGTATCAATGTCTGCAAAGAGAGACGATTCACGCGAAAAAGGACATACAGTAAATCCAAAACTTAAAACGGCATATTCTGACCACCAAATGGCAAATAAACAATTTTTTCAGAATAATCGTATTTTTCATGAGTTTAACCCCGGACTGCCATTGTTGTTTTTGAAATAATTCTATTTTTAGCCTCGAATGTCTCGTGTACCGAAGGATTATCATCGTTTAACTCCCTCACTCACCCCACGCGCGGCTCGCCGAGATGGCTCTACCGAATAGAGCTGTCACACACTGCCTTGTCATTTGCCATGAAATAAATAGGATGCTTAAAACTCACTGCCAAAATTTTTTGAACAAAACCTACTTTTTCAGAGCCTTCACCTGTCATTTTATATTCACAGTTAATATATTAATAAATAATTTATACCAGATATCGAATCAAACAGTAGATTTCGAATTATTTTTCAGCGATGATTGAAAAATAATGGGGGATTTCATTTTTTGTTGTCTTAATTGCATTTTTAGGAAGCTTTTTTCGGAATTTTGCTATCGATCAAAATAAAACTTCGACTGGGCATATTTCCGAGTCGGTGTCTAGTGTACCCATTTGGGTACACTAAGCACGCTGCGTGCTTACTGTACCCAAATTGGTCTGAATAAAAAAATATCAAGGCCAATTTGGGTACGCTAAGCACGACGCCATATTTCCATCATCAACCATTGGCCTTGCCACGCATTCATGGCAACGCAAAAAATATTTTAAAATTGGGTTGCAAATATATTATATGAGATATATCCATTATGATGCCCGGGTAACATAAATATCTTATTCCCTATTTTAACAGGCAAATAAGATATTTATGTTACCCGGGCATCATAATCGATATATAGGATTATATTGGATATGTAGGCAACGCACCGTGCGCATCCCGGTGCGCACCCTAATTATATGGTTTATTAATATCCCGTAATACAGAAATAACCCAGTAAATACTGGAAGCAGTATGTAATCTGTATTTACTGGGTTATTTCTGTATTACGGGTTATTAATAAACCATATTTTTATTGTGATAGCAACGTTCCGAAAAAATCTTTTTAAAAATGCAATTATAAATCAAAAAATTTTGTTTGATCGAAAATCACCCATAATTTTTCAATCATCGCTGAAATTTTAAATCTCCAACGATTTTCATTTTGCATCGCTCATCAGTTTTTGGTTTCATTTTTCTTCGATCAACTTTTTGGTTCCAAAGCACGAATTTAGCTCCTTTTCACCGAGTTCGACCATTCAAATATTCGTGAAATTCGTTTGTAAAATTATTATGCTTGCTTTTTGCTCCTGCCATTTTCGAAAATTAAAAAACTAACCGTAAGCGGCTGGGAATAATAAGAATGATTTGGAGACCTCCAATTCTTTCGGCGAATTAATCGACATCAAGTGAGTCCCCTTCGATTCGCAGAGGTCCTCAGCATTTCTCCAGGTTTTCAGCTCCCCTTGAAATTGAAAACATTTTGGTTTCGCACTTTCATTGAGAATAAAATGCCATCCCGGGTCGCAAAATTCATTCGGTTCGGCAGTTGGATAAACTAAATTGGGTTCAAATCATATTTGTGTGTGTCAATAAATAAAAGTTTTTCTAAGTTGTATGTACCATTTTTCCGATTTTATCTAGTTTATGGCAAATTAATATAAAAAAGAGCTACAGTTTTAAATAGTGGAAATAATTTGACTCTCTTCACGCCTTTAGGGGGTACTGGTCGCTGGAATTGATTTTTCTAGCTAAAATATTAGGCAACCAGGGCTTCGAGGATATTATTGAGAGTAGCCAGTTTGTAGAACTAGCCTTCAGCTTGCATTCAAAATGTGCCAAAACTTTTTTGTATGCATACACTCCCCGACACAGGGAGACCTAAACCAAAACGGTAAATCTATCTCCTAGGTTTTATTTTGAAATAAATATAAAATTCAGCATAACTTGTATAATTAGTAGATCAAACTTCTGTAGGAAAATCTATCTTCTCCTAGGTTATATTTTGGAATACACCCAAATTTTTGCAAAGCTAGCACAGAACAAATAGAAACTTCTGTAGGAAATTTTTTGTCAATTTGAAATCTGAAACTAAAACTATAAATTTTTTAGGGTCTCTAACAAAAATTTCAAAAAATTCGTGCTTCGATTTTTTCGAAAGTAGGCTCAAAAGAAAGCCACGAAAACACTGATTAGAAAGTTGGCTTACGTCAAAGTAAAATTTTGAAGTTTTAGTGGTTAAATTAAACCAAACGTCATTTTTGAACTTCAATTTAAAAAAAATACTTAAGTTTTCTAAAGAAAAATGCGAAAATTTCGAAATAAACGCGTTCCGTTTATTTTTTGCGTTCCGTTCCGCGACCTTGCGTTCCGAACGTTCCGTTTTGGTTATATTATTTATTAGCTATTTCATCAATATATTTTTTTTAAGTTAAAAATATAGGATTTTAATTAATAGGCTGTACCTTTATTTCTATCTTATAATATTTAAAATATATTTGTGGCCCGCCGGATATCCGGTATACTGGAAAAACCGGTCAAATCTTAAATTGTTGGTATCTCGGTCCCTGGTTATGATAAGAGTATGATTTTTTAACCATTCGGTTTCAAATTTTCTGAGAATTTTTTTATGAGGTCAAATTTTGTAATATGACCCCAAAAGGTCAAATTTGAAAAATGGCCCGCATGGGGTCATATTACAAGTCATATGGAAGTAAATTTCATGACAATTCCAAAATATAAAAATGATTTTTTCTCTTATGTAATATAACTCCAGAATGTCGATATTGAGTATTTCGGCTCCTCAATTTCAAAATCTCGATAATTCGAGATCTGTAGGCCCCAAGGAGTTCAGCACCAAAAACACTTCAATTTTCAGGCAAATATTTCCATGGTTTTATTTTGAAATATGACCCCAAAAGGTCAAATTACATGAATGATCCTTATCGGGTTATATTACATGTCATATGAAAGGAAATGTAATGACGATTCCGAAAATATAAAAATTATTTCTTCATTTAGAAATGTAATATGACCCTGGAATTTCGGCCTTACAGTTCAAAACCTCAATATTTCGAAACCTTGACATATTCAGAATTTGCCTGATATGATATTCTGAACCTTATTTTTCAATTATTTCGTCACATGATTTTATTCGAACTTTGCGGTTATGAGAAAAAGTCTTAAAAACGTTTGAAGTTTATCAACAAATGTTTTCGACGTAATTTTTCAAATAACCGTGTACTGTATATCAAATTACCGTCGATTACAAAGTTCATCGTAGAAACTTGTAAGTACCCTCAAAAGAATAGGAAGGGTCGACTTTCTGATGAAAATATTAGCAACTATGGGTCAATTATGTACTAAAAGATCGCCAGAGAGCAAAAATCCCTCTGTGAAATCTCAAAATGTTGACAATTTTTTATCCCTGGTGACCTTTTAGTACATAATTGACCCATAGTTGCTAATATTTTCATCAAAAAGTCGACCCTTCTGATTATTTTGAGGGTACTTTCAAGTCTCTACGATGAACTTGAAATTGACCTTGATTTTTGACCGGTCATTGTGGTTGACCAGGTTGTCGGTTTGCTCTAAATGGAAAAAAACAGAGCGATAGAAAATCATTTGAAGTTTAGTATGACGTAGTTAAAAATATAAATACACGTTTAATTTAAAATTATTATTGCACTTTTGTTTGTAACTGGAGGTCATTTTCGCGATTTTTTTTCTTATCCCCATTAAATGCCTTTTTATTCGTTTAAAATTTTTTTTTGTTTTTTTAATTGTATAGCAAATTGGCTGAATTGTAATTTAATAATAAAAAATATATGTTAAAAAATATAGAAGGGCCTGGTCTAGAATTAGAAAAAAAAATTAAAAACGGAACGCCGGATTCCGAAGGAACGTTCCGTTCCGCAAGAAACCGTTCCGCGATCCGTTCTCTTCGGTTCCATTTGATACTCTGTCAGTCCCCCCCTTAAATGGTTCATTAAACTGAGAGGGAAAAGGCAAAATTTTAAATTTGGGCAGTCACAATGTAATTTTAGACGCATTGATATTTTAGGGTGGCCACAATGACATTTAGACACATCGTAGGATTCTGAAAAGGCCTTAATGAATTCAAAATCTATCGATGAGTCTCATTGTTGCCACCCCTAAATATCAATGTTTCTCATAATGTCATTGTTGCCGCCGTAATCGATATAATGTTATTTGGACTAGGGAGATGAACTTTATTTAATGAGACAAACAAAATGTTGAGGGTGAAGTTTCATAAGAAATCAATTAAATCGATCATGAACTGTAAAATCTATTATAAAATGAAAGTCCTTGAAATTTACCACATTGATGCCCTGTGGTGTAAGTAATTGATAATTTATTTGATATTGGATAATACCAATCAGCCAAAACCCCGATTGGTGGTGGCCTCGCCCTCATCCGAAAAAAAGATTTTCATTTTAAAATAGGTTTTACAGTTAATGCTGAATTTAATTGATTTCATATGAAACTTCAATAGTTTCAAATTATAAACTTCGCTAAAACGGAGCACCAGTTTCAGAAAAATGAATTAAAAAAATGCGTTCCCTCACATATTTGAGGTACTAAAGTTAAACCCATAGCTGGACTATCTGGCATTCCTGGTAAAGCATCTCTCATACATAATGCTGCATGATCGTGAGTTGTGATATTTTGAGCAAACCAGTGACCAATCCACCCCTCTTGTTCTAGATGTGATAAAACTAACGCTTCTCCGATATGAGGAGGCCGGGACCAAAACGCTTGGAAATCAACAGCACTCCCATCAGAAGTCCAAGTTGCCGGAATTTCGTCGGAATTTGAAGTTCCTTGAGAGGATATAATATAAAATTGCATTATGTAACATAATTTATGTTACATAATTTATGTTTCCAAGAAGATATAAAAATTCTGTCTTCAAAGTTATAATGAAGATTCTCTGAGAGGGTATCCTTTTCCTAACCAAAGTGCCTCTCAGTAGTTTATATGGTGTCCAGGACACCGTGTCCTCACCGATTAAATTTCGGCTTTTGAAACCGACTCATCCTGAAAACGCAACACATTATGTAACATAATTTATGTTACACATATCAATTTAAAAAACAAACATAAACAATTGCTTCGACAAGTTTTTCTTTCTTTAAAAACCGAGTAATATTTAAACACTGTATTTAAATACTGGTAATTTAAAGATATATTTTGTTTTAAATTTAAAAATTCTTTAGTACAAATTAAACTCAAAAATTATAAACCATGAAATGAAAATTTGAATATTTAATTTTTTCATACTTTATTTCATCTGACTTAGACGTTAAAAATCAATTTCCATTCTCACATAATAAAAATTTCAATATTTTCATAATTTTAAATTAAATTTTAATATTTTTTTATTTAATTTTATCTGAACAAAAAGATGAATGTTCCAAAAGATCGAAAAATCCGCATAATTTTTTCCCAAAAATTATACCCTCCGGTCATCCCGATCCAATGATCATCTATCGAATGCGCAGTTAGCCACGAGTTTTCTTCGGTAGAATGTATAGACGCTAAAGTAGCCTGATTTGTTAAACAGAATTGTTGAGCGTGTTCAAAGTCCCCAAAGTAATTTGGGCTGCTTTAGAAAAAGTCAATAATTTTTGTAATAAAATTATTATAAAAACATAATTATAAATTAATTTATGAACTTGAGCTTGAATCGTAATTTCTTGGAAACAGATAGCATTTATTGTTATGTGGATTTAGCAGCCATGTCAAATTTGGATCGGAAAATTTTGGGCATTTAAATTCTGAAGGTTTTGGTGTAGGATTGATAGACTGTCCCGCTGGCACGGTGCAAGCAAAAGCTTCTGGCTCAAAACAGCTGAGCAATGGGATAATATTGCAATTCTATGAAAATTAGAACAGTTTTTAGTGGATATTCAACTCCCGATACAGTCGTCGCTCCCTTACTGGTACAAATAATGATTCTGGAAATTGTTACCAGTTAGGCAATTTGTACCAGTTAGGAAATTTGAACCAGTTAGGTAACAACCCTCAACTTTTGTTTAGTTTTTGTTAAAGGGTGCAGCACCCTGGGTGCTTCTCTTTTCATGACGATTATGGGAAAACCATAGATGATATCGAGAAATGTTTCTTTGCATCCAACTGCCAACAAAAATGCTCAATGGAGAATGTTTGTATTTATTTTCGGACTACCGGTTCTAAAGAAAGCTGCGTCGTAGACTATAATCCAAAAAGTTTTGTGTAAGACATAAATCAAATACGGCGAGCAGTTTATATCATTTATTTGTAAAAACTAAAATGCTTTTTTTAAGGTAAAATTGGAAAAAATTTACGAGAGATAAAAAAATTATACGAGCCCAAGGAATCCATTTGGATCCTAATTTAGGACTTTTTTTCTAGTTTTGAGATCTCGGACAGTCTAATTGTTTTTGAATCCAGAATTCTCAATTGTAAAAATAAAAAAAAATTTTCAACTTGTATTGTTTTTCATATTTCAAAAACCATAAGGATTTGTGGCAATTTTTGAAAAGCTATAAAAAGTACGGTTTGTATTTTTCTGCAATTCTGCTTTTTGGGGGTTTCATAAATACAGGCAGAAGTTCAAAAAACACGTCCAAAAACATTTACCAGTTAGAGATCGAGGTCACAGCCGCGAAACTAACAAAAATAATAAACATAGTTTTTGACGAAAAATTCTCTTCCGTAAAATTATCCCAAACTTGTAGTTTTCCAATTATTTTCAACATCTACTGTACTTAAATATGCACACATAGTATCTGCAGTGTCATCAACACATTTCCAAACTAGTTCTGTATATTTGTGCGCACCTCCACAAGGGTCACCTGCACCTGTATTATCACCATGGAATTGGCATGAAGAGTAACCATCACAAGCATCTTTTGCATTCATAGTCAAATCAGCATTGTTAGGACAGCTGAAATTCGGATTATTTTGAATTATATTTATTCGAAAATTGAAAATTAAGGAAATTGTGAAATTTGCAGTCATGAGTAGAAATGTATAAAACTTTTTTCGATAAAAAATTGTTTATACATGGCTTTTAGGATAGTTTAACTATCATAGTTAGCATTTTGTAAAACTATCTTTTATCTTTTGAAAAAAATGACAAACCTTTTTTGTATACAAACACTCTTTGACACAAACGATACACAAGAGGAGGTTTACAAAAATGCTTAAACTATTTTCTCGTAGATTTTATGTTGGAAATAGCTGACATAACGTGAAGCAGTGGTACTACCACTGTGGTATACCATGGTAGGTAAAACTTTATCTCGAGGGATTTTTATAAATTTCTATATTTTCTGAAAAATATCGGAAAAACCATCGTTTTAGGCAATTAATCGGCGGTAAACTATCTCCTCCTAGAAATATTTATGAAATTTGTTAAATTTTCTTAGCTAGCAGCTAGCTTACAAAAAAAATGTCTTGAGTGTTTTGAGATTTCGAGTCGATAAAAACTTTCGCCCTCAAACTAGAAATGTGATTTTTTAAGGACCCATGAGAAAATTTTTGAAAGAAATGTGCTTCGATTTTTTTTGAAAATATGCTTAATATAAATCCCTGAAAAAACTCATATCAAAGTTTTCTTACGGCAATCTGATATTATAAGTTTTAGTGGTCAAATGCCAACAAAGGTTATTTTTTAAGTTTATTTTGAAAAAATAACTTGAAAAAATCGAAAAATCACTGTAATTTCGGAAAATTTTCATTTGATTGGTAGTGCATTTTTCAATCATACCCAATCAATTTATAGCATTTTTTGCTCTCAAGACCACATGAAACCAGCAACCTAAACCCCCCCTTAAATATTGACTCACATTTTATATCCTGCTGGGTATGAACCATCATTTCCCTTTGAACAAATTTCAGAAGATGCTCTCCCATAAAATGCAGCATAAATCTTTATTGTTTGTCCTGCTGCACAAGTCAAAGTAGGATTGGAATATTCATTATATTCCGGTCCCCTGACATCAAAAGATTTTTCACATTCGTAGTAAGTTATTCGAGGACTTCCATCGCAGTCCTAAAATCAGGGATTTCAAATTTTGGAAAGTTGCCTTGATCGTTTTAAATTGTACTACCCTCTCAGAGGGCACCGCTACTAGCGTGTAAGTAATGGAGGGTTCTTAATGGCTGTCCATTCAACATGATAGGAAAAGATGACGATTCGTTTGCGTAAAACGTCGATGCCCTTTGAGTGGCTAGTTTTTAATTACATTTTTTCTTCCGTTTTTCTACACAAAAATATCCTGTCCACAAGAAAACAGGATCAGTTATAGGCTGTTGGCTGTTAAAAATTAATTTTTCAGATTTTGTCAAAATTTACTTTGAAATTTCTCAGACAAGAAAATTATGGGTTTCATTTTTTACTAATTCAATTTAAGTGAGTTTTTGCTCTCTGGCGCCATATTGTGTCAGCGATACAGACGGTTTTTATTCAAATTTAAGAGTGGATAATTTGGAACAATTTAAGGGTATCCAGGTCCCTAATTTCTCAATAAGTATTAGCCAAACAGTTCTTCGAGGATATTTCAGATTAGCCAGTTTGTGAAACTAGCCTTCATCTTGCGTAAACATGTGTTAACAGTTTTTGCATGCACACACTCCCAGACACATAAGCGAGACAGGGAGACCAAAGCCAAAACACGGAACATCTACAGGTTTTATTTTGAAATTAACCAAAATTTTAATATAACCTGTAGAATTAGTAAGTCTAACTCAAAGGAAGCTGTTTTGTCAATAAGTGCTATATTTTTTCTAGAAAATGCGATAAACCACCGTTTTTGGACTTTGTTCATCGGAAAATCTATCTCCTTTTAGGTTAAATTTCAAAATTTACTCCAATTTTTGCAATAGGTAGCTCAAAACAAATAAAAACTGAAGGGGAGACTTTTTTCAATTTCGACCCAAAACTAAAAATATGAAGTTTTCAAGGTCACGTGAAAAAATTTCCAAAAAAATGGGCTTCGATTTTTTCGAAAGTAGGCTCAAGAGAAAGCTTGAGAAACACTGAAGAGAAAGTTGGCTTACGTCAAGCCGAAATTATTAAGTTTTAGGGGTCAAATTGAAACAAACGTTATTTTTCCACTTAATTTTGGAAAAAATAATCAGAAAAAATTAAAAAATTTCGAATTTTTTTATGTTCTTGTTTGGGTTTTTTTGTGCTTTCAAAACATAAACGATTGATTTCGTGGATTTTTATGACATAATAACTGCAGAAAATGTAGGAACCTGGATACCCTTAATTAAGACCCCAATTTGAAAATCTGATTTTTGACCTTTGACAAAGGTGGCGTCGAATCAGTTGTTAGATCTTACACTTGTTTTTTCCAGAAATTTTTTCAAGAAATATATTGAAAATCAGGTCAAAATGCTCAAATTTGAATAATTAAAATTCCAACCTACCAGAATCCGTGTTAAATGGCAGAATTCTCCCAAAAAATCGAGGTTGTTGTTAAATTACACGCCTGGTACTTGGTTTCATCTCATTCCAAAATGCGTATCGTGTATTTTTTGTCTGACTGCGGAAGCCACTAAAAACTGATTCCGTAAATTATTATTATTCAAATATTAATTGTCTTGAGTAGTATACTAGAGAGCCAACGACTATCGCGGTACCTAATCAGGTACCTAATTAGGTACCTAAAATAAGTACCTAATTAGGTAACTAAAATAAGTACCTAATTAGGTACCTAAATTAAGTTCTTAATTAGGTACCTAAAATAATTACCTAATTTGGTACCCAAAATAAGTGCCATATTAGGTACCTAATAATTCCATAAGAAAGTCATACAAAAAGTCTGTCAAGAAAAATCTCTAAAAAAGTCCCTGAAAAAAGTCCCGCAAAAATTCCCTGAAAAAAAGTCCCACACGTTTTTTTCGCAAATAACCGGTGAACCGGTAATCACCGGAAAAAAGAAAAAAACGTTTTTTTCTGTCTTTTTGAGCAATTTCGATGACTGATTTCCGGTCACGTGATCAACCTAGGAAGCCAAAAAAAATTTTCTACCGTATATTTTTTTCCAAGGTTTCACGTGCAGAAAACCGTTTGTCGCTATCTAGTCTAGTTCTCCCAGTCGAAATCACAGGGCGACCTATTTTTTTTAATTTTCAACACGTTTTTTATAAGGACAAAACGACAAAAATTAGCTTGTCAGTAATTATATTTCAGCGTGAATGTATTTTTAGCATTAATTTTTAAATTACATCAAAAAAGCAAAAAACATTTGTATTTAATTATAAATTTTGAAAATAATTAAAAGAAATAATACTCTGATTTCTGTCTATAAGAACAATTTAGGAAAAATATGGTCAAAACCTTCGCTTGTTAATTTTGGTCCGTCTCTCTTTAAGGACAATTTAGGAAAATCTCACCTGTCCTTATAGTCAGAAATCACAGTACTGATTTTTGAAAAAAATTTTTGTCTTGGAATTTGATTGTTCTCCAGAGTGCTAAACAAATGTCTTTTTTTAGGAGTTTAATTTAAGTTTGAATTTGTTAAGAGTGTGCTGGAGCAAATTTTGAGCGTCCTGCTGCAGCGATTACAGTAGAGTGATACTCAGACGATAATGTGTGATGCTGGAACTATAGTGAATTTTACATGTAACAATATTCATGATAAAATCTAAACTCTTAGAACTGGAGAAATCGAATCTTTTCTAAGGTTAATGCTGGAGAAAGACAAGAAATTGCAGAACCAACTGTTTGCGCTTTGAGACATACAACTTTCAGGTAAATTTATTTACAGCAAATATTCTTACAAAAAAAATAACTACTGTTGCACAAAATGACCGAATTTTTTATATTTACTTTTGAAATCTAATTTTTTTGAAACAAGTAATTTTTTGAATTTTTTATCAAATATTATTAATGAGTCTTCAGTGCTTTTTTGAAAATTTTCTCACGATATCTTAATCATACAAGTAGATTTCAATTCATTGAGGAATTAAAATATGATTTTTTTCTGAGCTATTTTACCTGAAACAATCCAAAATAAAGGTATTTCATGGTGAAATATGAATTTTCGAAGTAAAAATACCAGAAAAATAATGAAAATTTAGACATTTGGAAGCAGAAACAGTTCGAAAACTTATTTGGCAGCAATTAAATGGATTTGGATTACAAACCGTGCTTAAACTATTACAACCTGGTGAATCCAAATTTCCATTAAGAAAAGTAAGTCTCAAAAAATAACTATCTACAGGGGGGGGGGTATAGTTATACGCATATAGTTAGATTCCACGCAAAAACCTACGTAAGCCTCCGCAAAAACCTACGCATTTTTGAAAAATAAATTATTCGTTCCTGGCGTGCGGCGTATAGTTATAGGCAAAAGATAGTTTTTTTTTCAAACGTTCCTATGTAAAAGATAGGCGTTTTAAACCAGATTTTTAGACCAAGATTCTCCGACGACAATGAAAAATACACTTTTTTAAAAACATGTTCAGATTGACCAATGAAATGTCGGTATTTCAAGGAGTTTAAAAACATGTCTTCAAGTCTCGCAGACAATTTCGGCTAGCTTGAAAAGGGTCCAATAGTTATTCAGATAAAAATATTTAGTTTTTCTAATTTTCTGAGAGTGATTTACCGTGAGCATATTTTTTTTGTAATATTTCATTGTTTCCTTGACATTTTAATGATTTTCGGATAAATCTTTTTCGAATTCATGTTTATTTAAAATTAACTTTATTTCTTTTTTTTAATAAAATAAAATTTATACATCATAGAAGATTTGTAACGAAAAAATAACTTTAAAAACACCAAAAATTCTTACTCTGGCCATATTTTACCGCAATTTTAAACTCTAGATATTGTCCAAATTGACCATTCATAGCACATTTTCCCAAAAGTACGCGTATAGTTAAAAAGTACGTTTATATTTAGAATTACTCGTATAGTCAGGGTTTTTTGTCGACAAACTTTCGAACTATACGATGTATTGCAGTAATTAAAAAAATTATATTTAACCCCCATCTGCAAATCTGTGTTTTAAAACACAGAGACCAAAAATATTTCTGATTCAAATACTTTAAAATAAACATTTCCCGTCTACACATTTTCAATGGTTAGATTTTACCTTCAAATTACTAAAATTTTAACTTCAAACTTATCTAAGAATAGTTTATTCTGATTTAACCGAAAATTCTTTGCTGTCACGCTCTTGCGGTTTTGAATTAGAAAAAAAATCATATTTATATCATTTTTATCAAGTTTGAATACTAGTGTGTTTTAAAACACTCATGTGCAGGTGAGTAATATAACATCTCAAACAAGTGGGGTTAAGATATTTTTTAATTTTGTGAAAAAATCCATCACCCAAAAATAAATTTTATTAAAAAAAAAATGAATCGTAAAAGACAAAAATTAAAAATTTGTTTTTTTTAGACTGTCCTTGGTTTAATTGGTAACTGACTATAAATCAGGAGAATTGAATCTAGTTACGAGATTTGAATTTAATTCAACAGATAGTCGGATCTATCACCAACATATGAACCTTTACAACAAATCAAAATTACAGAGAAGTAATTGTGAGTAAAGATAATTTCTCTACAAGGACACGTAATAAATGAGTTTGAATTTTTTGAACGGAATTTTAACTCGGTGAGATCAACAACCATCAAAATATATTCCTTTTTGAAATTTTGGGGCATAATTATTTATATTAAAGTTATTTTTGGATAAAGTTAAAAGTTACTTTTGGATAATTTTCTTATTGCTTGGTAGTTTAAACAAATTCGGAAGATTTTATCAATATTTTTTAGATTTAATAAATAACTCAAGGAAATGAAAGATGGCAAGAACTGGTAATAATGACACGATGATTATACATTCTTCTGATTTCACGGAAGTCTTCATCGAAATTTACGAAAATTCACCTGCATCATCAGATGTCAAGAGTACAATACTATCAGAATGAAAAAATTCTAC
>SCLH01001875.1:64443-75566 GCA_004367855.1 Oikopleura vanhoeffeni | reverse complement strand
ATAATAAATTGCTCTTCTTTATTTTGAATTTCAAGCAATTCTGCGCCAATAGAATGACAAGCATAATCAGCTGAGACCCAGTCCTTTGTGTAGGTGATTATTCGGTGGTAAATTATTTTTTGTTATTTTTCGAATCATGGGTTGGAATATTTAATTATGGTGTTTTCAACAAATTTATTTTTAAGTGAGAAAACTATCAATAAAAAACCTTCTTCATTTCAAAAATGTCCAAAATTAATGTTTTTTCAGAAATTTACTTCAACATCTTTATTTTTGAACTGCTTTAGCCAAAAGTGCAGATGAAAAAATAATTGAAACCGTTGATTAAACTTGTTCTAATTATCCCACGGCAAAAATATTAACACCGTCGAATTTGAAATTATGAGTTAATTTGATAGAATGTAAAAAATTGATATTCCGACATTTAAAAATCGAATTTATTTTGATGTGTTTCATGCTCTTGGGAACCCCCTTAACCAATCTTGCATCGTCGACAGCATCATTCCTGCCCAATTAAGAAATATTTAAGCAAAATATGATTTACGAAATTTTCTAAATCTACTTTTTTGGATTTGGATTTCATTGTGATTGGTGGAGTAAGTAATTCTACACATTTTGGTGTTTTATATCATTTTGACTCATTGAAAACTCCTTAAAAATTAAAAAAAACTTTTAAAATTATGACGTCATTTTGAACCTCATATCGCCGAAAGTTTTTTGCTAAACAATTTCGGCGATATTGGGCATTTTCGGCGATATTGACACATTCGGCGATATTGGCACTGGAAGTATTTTAGCTGAATCCTGAAATTGCGTAGGTTTTTTTCGGCGATTTCGGCAAATTCGGCGAGATTGGGCCCGCGATATTGCCCTCCTGTATTATATTTTATAATCAAAATTATCTTAAATAAAGTGGAAATTAATCAGAGAATTTGTAGAAAAAATTGCCCCTTTCCTTATGAGTCCCGCCATTCAGCATAAATTTATAACATTTTTGTCCATCTGGGGTAGCATAAAATTGCCAGCCTTCAGGGCAATTATTTCCTATTTCTTTTTCGCAAATATAACCGTAATAATTTGACACGCCACATCTACTGGTTGTCCAAGAAATAGCGGATTTTGCGGCACAAGTACCTCCTTGTAAAATATATTTTATAAAAAAGTTTTTTATCAAAATTATTTTTTTTAACAAACCTGGGTATTGTTCAAGAGTGATATCAGGTTCACCAAATGCCCAGTTTTGATAACTAAGGTAATCTCCGTCATCCCATCGCATTTCACCAGGACTTTCTGTATCTGATAGACCAAGCCATGTGCCACCAAAACCAGAAATTGTACTGGTGAATTTATTTAAATTGGATTCTTCAGATTCGGATTTAATCTTGATCAAATTAGCACCCTGAGTTAGTCTGCATTGTTCTTTGGCCTCAAAATGTGCAGAAGGTTTGCTCTTGTAAATGAGGCATTTATTTTCTTTTCAGAAGAGATCGAATTTGCGAAAAAGAAATAAGAATTGAGATCGACATTTTTGCTTTTTTGGATCTCCCCACGAGTAACCTCGTGTGCGGTTGGCACGCTCGATTCAAATTATGCTAAATGCGTGTAGATGATTGGCTGAGATGAACTTTTTCTTGATTGAGCATATAAATTTCAGCTCATCAGCCAACTGCATCAATCTTGCCAAATTAACTCTCAGAATTGCAAACTATTTCTGGACTCATATAATCATATGGTCACGCGTGACCATGTTGTTTAAATCAAGCGTATAACCTTAGATTCATTATCAACATATATGTTTTATTTGTTAATAATATAATTCAAATAATTTGCTACAATCGTATGAAATTAAAATGTGAACCAAAAATAATATAAAGGCATCAAATGTTAATAACAAAATATAAAAATCTCTCTTTTTACCACAATTCACACAATTAAGTGCATTAGTAAAACAAATAAAAGCTTAATTTGACAATTTTAAATTTGTAGTATTAACCAGCTAACACTTTTAAACCACTAACACTTTGCCTTTGCTTTGTGTAAAAGCGATCCAATGTTTTTATTAAAATTTTCTGGAAAAAAATAAAATAAAGGAGATAAAAACAACTATTTTTGATGACTAATTTGAGATGAGGCGATCAAATTGATTGCATTGAGGTTTTTTACATCCGTTCACGACCGACCGTAGTTATGGAGCTCGAAACTTAACTCGTAGACTTAGACATGAATCTGTACCAGACTCGATTTTAGCAATCTAGTTGCCGTCCTCAATTTCGGCCATATTAGAAATGTTTCATTATCAACGATTCATTTTTAATACTTAAAATAATATTAGAAATTTGCTATACAATGAATAACAAAATAAAGATTTTAAACGAATTTAAAGGCATGTTAATGAGATAAGAAAATAAGTTGCGAAAGATTCACTATGACTGCGACTATAAACGTGCAATAATGCGATGAACTAAACTATTTATATTTGCAGATTACCCGCCACCCGCGCTCGCGGGCGGCCGCGCACCCGCGCCGTTTTTAATTTTTAATTTTGATTTTTTTTTTTTTTTATTTATTTTTTTTTTTTTTTTTATTATTTTTTTTTTTTTTTTTTTATTTTATTTTTTTTTTTTTTTATTTTTTTATTTTATATTTTATTTTTATTTTTTTTATTTTGAATTTTTTATTTTATATTAAAAACTTCAAAGTGATTTTCTCGCAGTGTGTCTAAAAAATAATTATATGTTTTCTTCCAAATTCTCGAGTGCAAGACTTAAAATTATTCTTCAATATTATTAATGTGACAGAAGCGAGACTAACTGACGCTTACGCAGTAGGCCGAACCCTTCACTAGATTCAATCTGATTAATTTATGGAAGTTTTGATTTCTAGAAATGCTCATAGTCTAACCCGAAGGCAATTTTCCCAATAATACAAACAGAAATCTTGAAATTAAAAAAAAATTCAATTCGGTAATATTGATGTTTCTCACTTCTCTCTCGCCTACGCATTCCTTATGTTATCAACATTTCGCAAGCTATACTCTGGAGACTGGCTCTATTTAAACTGGAGGCCGATACTGTAATGCATTTAGAGTCTGAGGAAATTCCGTTACGATTCTTTTGAGGGGTTTTCGCATGATTTGAGTACTTTTGAAAAAAATATAGGGTACCAATGTATCGTAATTGGGAAAAAGGTACTCAAATTACGTCAAAAAAATTCCAGGGTCACTTCAAAAGTTTTTAAGACTTTTCTCAGTTACAGGACGTCTGAATAAAATCACGGACGAAATAATCCAAAAATAAAGTTTAAAATATGTCATAAATCAATCCTTATTTCTGAAATCAAGATCCCGTGACGTGTTTGGGAAAATATTATTGGTCAACTCTTGAATGTAGTGTTTATTGGCCCCAAAAGAAATTTTCGCGGTCATTTGATCACTATTTGTTTTACTTTCACCAAAACCTAATTCCTAAGTTTAGAAGGTCACGTATCGCTTTGGGACTTTGTGAATGGAAAAAGTCTTAAAAACTTCTACGAACCCACTTCACTTCTTTTCAAAAATGATTTAAGCAATTTTTTGGAAAAAAAAGCAGTACTACTTTGTGACCAACTTCTCCTTCAATATACGGTTTCAGTGATCATTTCTAGGGCTATAGGTGTAATGGGAAAAAAAGTCTTGAAATTCTTTTTTTGATCACGAATGAAAGGTTTAATTTTGTGATTTTAAATAATTCTTTGCAAAACAATAAGTACTGTAATAAGTAAAAATTTTTCAAAAAAAAAAACGCAAAAACACGTCAATTTTGGTTTCAAATTTATCGATAACTTTATAACTGATCTGTCAGTTAATGATTAAGCGTCGTAAAATGCGATTAAAATGGTGTTGCCGGCAAATAGTTTGGCGTAAAATGAGTCTAACGAGTTAATAGAAGTGGAAAAATATGTATTCTAGTGTAATCGTAAGGTAGACACGCGAATCCGTCTATCCAATTTCGAATATTGACACTTTGAAAAAACATAGAACCGATATAGCGGTAATCTGAAAAAGTACTCTAAATTAGCGTCAAGAAAATTGTGGGGATAACTTCAAATGGTTTTAAGACATCTTCTCATTACAGCACAGTCCGAATAAAAATTACCTGATGAAATAATTGTAAAATTTAGGTTTGGACTACTGTTTTACATGTATTAATCTTTATTTCCTTGAAAATAGGATCACGTGCGTTTTTAAAAAAAATCCGTAGCCCCCCGTTTTTTAATAGTTTTAAAATCAAGAATTGATTCATCTTCTTATCTTTAAATTTCTTTTGGGTCGCAACATTTTCAAGTTCATGCGAGAGTTGAGCCTCGTGACTAGCGCTGAAGAATCTAGCCTTGTGAAAGGCATCTAAAAAACTCAAAAAAAAAAATTGTAATTAAATCGGAAATTATAATGTTCTCGCTGGAATTAAATCGTTCATCTCGCACAAAGTTAAATTTTAAAGAATTAAGTACATGAAAGCTAAAAAACTCATTGAGAAATTTAAAAATAACGACCCAGTTCTCGGAAATTTGATTATAAAATATTTGCAAGCAAATTGAACATTGTTGAATCTATAACTCAAGAAGAAGATTATTCGATAATAAATATTTAATTTCAAAAATAGAAATAATCAAGAAAAAACTGTTAATGTTATTAAAAGGATTGGCTGGCTAATTCAATATGAGAATTTTCGCATTCAGAAACTTGAAAAGAATGTAATTGTTCTCACACTTGAAAAAAACGATCAATTTCGGTATTCTATACGGGATCATTTTTGAATAAATACAGAATTTTTAATTAAATAACTCGTAGACTTTAGAACATGAATCCTGTACCCAGACTCGATTTCCGCAACTAGTTCTCAACTTAGATCGCATATTAGCAAAGTTTCATTATCCAAATACATTTTTCAATAGGCTTGAAAATATATTCAGCCAATTTGCAATAAAATTAAATAAAAAAATATTCCGATGAACATAAAAGGCATTTAATGGGATGAGAAAAAATTCGCGAAAATTCCCCAGTGACGGGCAACAGTGCAATAATCATACGAATTTAAACGTTTTATTTATATTTTGAACTACTGTTAAGTTAACTTCAAAGGGTTTCCTCTAGTTCCATTTAACAATTATTATAGTTTTCATCAAAATTCTCTCGTAAATTGACTCTGAAATTATTGTTTAATATATTTGTTGTTCTAAAATCAGAGACGAAGTCACGCCTACGCGTAACTCGCAAACCTTTTTTGATTCTAATTAATTAATTTTTCGGAAGTTTTGGCTTCTAGAGGTGCTCTATTCTACCGGAGGCCAATTTTCACAAATAATCAAACAGAAATCTTGAAATTAAAAAAAAACCCAATCGGTAATTATTCATTTTTCTCACCTTCTCTCTCGCCTACGCCATTCATGTTATCAGCATTTCGAAAGCTATGACTTCTGGAGATGCTCTATTTAAACGGAGGCATCCTTAGAAATTCTTAAAAATTCGTTACGATTCCTTTAAGGGTCTTCCGCATGATTTGAGTATTTTGAAAAAAAAAATTGTAACTCAATTTACAGTAATTTGAAAAAGTACTCAAATTACGTCAAAAAAATTCCAGGGTCAACTTCAAACGTTTTTAAGACTTTTTCTCATTACAGGAAAGTCTGAATAAAATCACGTGACGAAATAATCCAAAAATAAATTTTAAAATATGTCATAAATAAATCCTTATTTCTTGAAAAATAAGATCACGTGACGTGTTTGGAAAATATCATTATGTTCAAAACTCTTAAATTAGGTGTGTATTAGTCCTCAAAACTTTTCGGCGTAATTTGAGTACTATTTGGGTACTTGGGCAAAACCTCATTTCTTAATTTGAAGGTCACGTGATCGTTTTCGGACTTGAGTGTAAGTAAAAAAGTCTTAAAAACTTCTAAGGAACACTTCACTTCTTTCAAAAATTGATTTAAGCAATTTTTTGAAAAAAAACAGTACTACTTTTACCAACCTTATTCCTTAAATATACGGTTCACGTGATCATTTTGGGGGCTATAGTTTAATGGGAAAAAAGTTTTAGAATTTTTTTTTTGATCACGATGAAAGGTTTAATTTGGTGATTTAAAAAATTTTTGCAAAAATAAGTACTTGTAATACAGTAAAAATTTTCAAAAAAAAAACGCACAAACGTCATTTTGTTTTAAAGTTTAATCGATAAACTTTATAATTGGTCTTGTCATTAATGTTAAGCGTCGGTAAAATGCGATTTAATGGTGTGGGCAAACTAATTGCTGAAATCGAGTCTACGAGTTATAAGTAAGGTTTGTTCATGTTCTGAAATAATTATTTAACTAATTTTTTTGATTATTAACATGGTAAGACAAAAGTGGCAGCCCTTAAGCTAGTAACGCGGTCCAGTACGTTCTGGATTAGTAGAGTGTTTAATCCGATAGAAAATAACTGTGGGATAGCTACACGTACTCAAGGGAGTCCGGGAACTCTACGAATGCGAATTCTTTAATGTTGCGAAGTCCAAACCTGGAGATTGCTAGATAATAATTATTCTTCTAGGACACTTATAATTAGTTAAGGTTAAAGAATGTTGTGAAAGCGATGTGGGGTCATGAGAGGCAATGCGATGTNATATACTATAGTATAACGTATAATATATCACAAAGTACCTGCCTTTATTATATGTAGCGCTAGCCTCACCACACCTGTCGCACACCTGTCATCGAATGAAATTTCCATCTAAACTTTTAAAAGATCCAATGAGAAAAAAAATATCCGTGTTATCGCATAAGACACAGACCAAGTTCAAATCGGCGATGATAAATATTTTTGTTAGCTTCTGATATGAGATTTTTTCAACATTTAAAATCTTTATCATTTCCTGTCTGAAGCTGATACCACTCCAAAATCAATCTGATTGATACACATTTATACCTTAAAGAAAAATCGGCGTGAAAACCTACCCAATTCTTGATATATTTGTGTACTTGAACCAAAACCTTATTTCTTGATTTGAAGGTCACGTGACTGCTTTTGGACTTTGGTGTAAAAAGTCTCAAAAACTTCTAAAGAACCTCTTCACTTTTTTCAAAAAATGATTTTTGAAAAAAAAACACTTATATTTTTGCCAACCTTATTCCTTGAATATACGGTCACGTGATCATTTTTGGGCTATGATGTAATGAAAAAAAGTCTTAGAATTTTTTTTTGATGTTTCCATAAATTTTTGCGAAAAATAAGTACTGTAATACAGTAAAAATTTTCAAAAAAAAACGTACAAACGTCAATTATTACAATAGTCGGACGATTACTTTGTAAATGCTACATTCATAAATGATTAAAAGTCCTAAATTGCGATTAAAGGGCGCGTGACCATAAAGTTACACTGGGAGTTAAGCAATATTTGAATCGAGCTTCAAGACTGTAGTCGGGGTGGAGATCTATATTGACATGCAACAATTTGATAGCAAAAAATCTGATCCCTGACTATTTGAGTAAATCCAGAATCACATTCTCGGTGAAATAAATCGGGGTGAACTTGGCAAATATAACCCGCATTTTGGCCACAATCACCTTTTACCCACTTGCCATCTCGTCCATAATCTCCAGGAAGGTTAACAGAAAAAAGAGCGTATACACAACGCCAGGCTTTATTTGCTTGAAAAATTTTTTAAATTTAATCAAAAAAGTATAAACGTTTTTTCGAGCTTGTGTAAATAACTTCCATCTTTATAGTTTCACGACTTTCGAAGCATATCGAAGATTATGCCTTGGTAGGTCTAAAAACTTACTTTTTTCTTGTGTCTGTAGAAAAGATAGAAATATCACGTCGCGGAAGTGACTGAACTACATTCTGTTGATTCGATTGGCTGACCAATGATTTTCAAGACATTTGGTGAAAAAATCAAAGGCAAATATTGTATTGTATAATGATTTCTCACAAGTTCTGCTCTAACCTAACTGAATGTTCACCAAAATCTTTTTTAATAAAGTTTTATAATTATCGAAAAAAATATAGTCCAGTTCTCGAGAAATAGGCGATAACTGCTCCAAAAGGAATAACTCTTGTTTTGTCTTTAATTGGTCCATTTTTTTTAATTTTTTTTTGGAATCGCAATGAAATTATCTTTCTCCTGGTATGTAACATGACCCCGTAAGACGTGATATTTCTATCTTTTCTACAGACACAAGAAAAAAATAAGTTTTTAGACCTACTCAGGCATAATCTTCGATATATCTTATTTTTATCAATACGGTCACGCGATTTTTTCTAAACTATACGGTATAGTCTATACCGTAACGAAAAAAATTGTTTCTGTATTTAGATCAAATGTGTTAAAAAAGCAGCAAAAAGTTTGTGCCGAACTTGTTTGTGAACTACATTAAGGGCCTCGGTGACAGATACGGATATGGGCTCTTGATGAAAAACTCTTTACATGGTTATTTTCTTTCATTATACCACCCAAAGTAAGTTTTATACTCCAGGCAACTTTTGTAATACAGGATTTTCGAGTATGATTTTTTAAGAAATTTGAGTTCGAATTAACTTTTCGATTCGACAAATTATGAGAAATTTTTGAAAAAGTCCCGACATTATAAAAAAATCCCTTATTTTTGTTCAAATTCTTTTTACAGTATTTGTTTCAATCAACGTAAAAACTCTTACAAAATGGCACTTAACTTTTTGCTTAGTGAAAATATATTTTTTATACTATTAAGTATGCACTTTGAAAAATCATTCGACATTTTTTTGGGATTTTCGGTCGAAATATTTGAAATATTTTTGAAAATTTTCTCATTTCTTGTTCAATATTTTTTAAACTAATTTTTCTGGAATCCTAAAGCTGAAAATACTTGGAATGGCTACTTTCACTATATTTAAATATGTCCTTGTTTTGTTCATTCGCTCTTGTTTATACTCTGAATCATAAATTTTTCACGAACTACGGTTTGGCAAAAATCATCGAAGCCCTCTTTTATCCAGAATTAAACAATTCTATTTTATCGAAACTTGCCATTGGTAAGCTAACCTGTCGATCGTTTTAAAATTTATTTCATTTAACTCATGAAAAAATTATTTCTTTTGATGTGCTAAAATTTCTTTTTTTTCGTCTTTTTTCAAAATTTAAATTTCGATTTTGACTTAAAAACGTGAATGAATTAAACTGAATAAATTTTCAACGGTGGTCAGGACGTTTTTAGGGCCTAATAAAAAAATAGAAATATAATTTTACTGTAAATTTAGACACCTTCGATAGGCAAACGCGCTTTTTTTGAGTGTTTTTTCAAAAGACGATTTATAAAGTAAAAATAAACATTTTGAAGGAAATTCAGATTATACAAAGTAAGCTGAAAAGTGGCAATTGTGTTCGAAAAAGTTTTTATCCAGAAATTTTGACAGTTGGCAAAAAGTTTCCCTCAGACAAAAAAAATTAAGTGCGAATCTATCAAAATGCACCGAGGCCTTTAAGACGATTCGAAATAAGAAATTTCAAAACTAAAAAATGGGCATCGATGTTTTTTATCAATCTTGTAGAGAATTTTTTTCTGGTCATTTTAAGACGCAGGATTTTTTTTGGTATTGAGGTTTTTTTTCAAAAAAAAAGCTGTTTACAGGTGCGAAAAGTGACCTGTTAGTCCACGGGTTTTCACGGGAGTTAAATTAGCGGTATCAAAAATAAAAAACAGCTGACTCGACAGCGAAGGGTTTTCTACAGGGTAATATTTTTTGCAACGTTATCGGAGTCAGCTAATTGTATTTCTGATACCGCTATTCTAACTCCCGTGAGAACCCGCGGACTAAAAGGTCACTTTTTGCACCTGCAAACAGTTTTTTTCATAAAAATCGCAAAACCAAAAAAAATCCTACGTCTTAAAATGACCAGAAAAATTCTCTACAAGATTGATAAAAAACATCGGCACCCATTTTGAGTTTTGAAATTTCTTATTTCAAATCGTCTAACTACTGTATAATAAAGTTATAAAAAATTTGAAATTTTCCTGAATCTGGCATTTGTTCGGCCCACCAAAAAAAACTAGGTGCATAAGGACATTTATCGGTGTCAATCGAACATACCCACTCATACGATCCAGATTTTCGTACATCATTCAGCCCTAGCCAGTAATATCTATAATTACTCCACGAAATAACTTTATCATAAACGAAAACACGTTCATTTGAATGTTCCAGGGAAGCTAAATCACCTCCAAAACTTTGACAACTACTTTCTGCGACATTCCAGCTGACTTTTTCGTTGTCAAAAGCTTTATAGCATCTTGAAATGGCTGACCAAGGTTTTTAATATACAAATTACTCTGGTAATCGGAAATGTATGTCTCCAATTGAAATAAATTCAATGACAGGGCCTTAACGATGTGCTAAAATTTCTTTTTTTTTAGAAATTTTGCATCTCTATATTTTCCATGGGAACAAATAAAAAATTAAATTCGGTGGTCTCATCCATTTCCGACTAAAATAATAAATAAAAAAAGATTCACCTCAATTTAGATACCTTAGATATATGAATTAACCGTTTTGAGTGTTTTTTCAATAGGCGGTTTATAAAGTAAAACTTATTGATCTGGAAAAAATCAGATTATATTATTACTTTATAGTGTACCTTTTTACAGGTCTAAAAGTACTGTCGTGTTTGTCTAACCCTGTGAACCTTGTATTACTGATAGTGATTTACTATGCCCAAACCTACCTGTTTTTCTCACATACAAATAGAGAACAGCCGAATCTTGGTTCGTAACATTTTCCATCAAAGCATTGTTTTGCAAAATAAGTCCAGCCTTCAGGGCAATCACACTGCACGAAGCATACTAAAATTGAAAATAATATTTTTAGCCGTGCCCTAAGCATTTTTTAGCTGTATTATTGAAAATTGAAACGAAAGTTCGACTTATTCCGAGTTGACAATTCACACTCCTGTGTAGTTCACGTTTGTGATTATTTATTTATGTAACCTGCAGTCAGAAATAATCATTTGGATGTTAAATAGACTTGAGAAAAGTCAAATTGTTTTTGCTCACGGGCTATATCTTATGTATTATGGGCTATGGGCAGACACGACTGAATTGAAAGCGTATAATACGCTGTGTATGACACAGT
>SCLH01001875.1:19867-50647 GCA_004367855.1 Oikopleura vanhoeffeni | reverse complement strand
GTAATCGTCATGACTAGGGTGGGTTGAATTTTTTTTTGGTGATTTGGTGGGTAGTACACTTTGTTATCACCCCGCGGAGCCCCGGGTCAGTTTGGAGAATTTATAATGCCCCTTAGGCCTCATAAAACAATAATTGTCGAGGTAATATAGGTAGCGTTGCAAAATTGGTCTGAAACTTCTGGAAAATAACAACCAAATTGAAAAACAAAAATTATGAAAATTTATTTTTGGTATTGTCACGTTATCGAAATATAGCGATTTTTCGTATTTAATTATTTCAAAACAAATGCCGACTCGGTAGTTTTTATATAGGTACATTATGTATTTTATTTATGTAGGATAATAGCCTATCAGTAATAGAGGTAGCAAAAATTCAAGGCTGCCATTCTGAATGATTTTTTCACCAAAAAAAATCTAATTTTTTTTGAAAATTGCATACAAGCCCCCACATTTAAAAATAAATAAAAAAGGGCCATTTTAAGGAGGTGATGAAAGTAAATTTTGACATTTGCAAGGCCGCGTACGGCTAAACCAATGAAGATAAAACATTTCTGAAACATACATTGAAAAGATCTATCCTTGCACTGGCAACTGCATTCACCATGTCAGTACCACTCCAACAAACTATCTGGTTAACCGCTGTTAAAGACGATTCCCCGTTTTTTCAAGGAAACAAGGATCCTGGAGCTTATGTCGCAAAGTTTTGAGATTCGGAGAAAATCTGGTAAATTGTCTGAATTTTAGTGAATGGGAGCTGTTTTTTCTATTCTTGCCTCAGGAGTCGGCAATCTGGTCGAATGTGTCGAAAAGGGTGTTTTTCGACGTTTTGATACAAGGATTTTTCTGTGGAATAGCTAAAAATGCCATTTTCGGAATATAAAAAGCTCAATGAGTCATGAATATGGATTGGGAAGTAATTTTTCTAATTTCGGCCTGATTGGCTGTAAATCGACAAAAAAGTACGCGAAATCGACAATTTTGAACGTAAAAGTGATAATTAAAAAATATAAATCCCACCAACGTATTACTTTGGTACGATTTGCGGGAAACGATATTAGAAACTAAGGTCTGGTTTTGAACACATGCTAAAAATCAAAACATGATATTCATAAAATAGTCTAGTATTTATTAAATCCGCTGTGTTCAAAATCAGACCATAATTGCGATTATCGTTTACAGCAAATCGGGAGGGGATTTTTTGGTGGCATTTATATTTTCTAATTATAACTTTTATGTTCAAAAATGTGGATTACGCGCACTTTTTTGTCGATTTACAGCAAATCAGGCCGAAATTCGAAAAAGTAATTCCATTCCATATTCACGACTCATTGAGCTTCTTATGTTTTGAAAATGGCATTTCTAGCTATTCCATAACATCCTTTTTTGACAAATTCGACCAAATTGCGGACCCTTAAGGGGGTAGGTGTCGGTTTTTTTTTAGCCCTTTATAGAATTAATTTATGATACATTAATATCGGTTATGACTAAAGTTGACCCAAGGAATCTCATGCGACACCTACCCCCTTAAGTCAATAATCGAAAATACAGCTCCCATTCACTAAAATTAAGACAATTTACAAGATCCGGTGCGAATCTCAAAACTTTCCGATATAAGCTGTAGGAGGCCTTGCAAATGTCAAAATTATCTCACACCATGGTGTACCACCCCCTTAACTCAAGACTTTTCAAAACTAATCGTGTAGTTTCATATAGAAAAACACGAAACAAGTCAATAAAACCAATTTTTAAATAGAATATATTATAAAATGTATCAAAACAGCGCAAAAAATATTTTCAGATCATATGGATTTGTCGGATATGATGACGAGTCTGCTGCTAACGCTGCTATTGAAGCTATGGATAATGCAGATTTTAAAGGTCGAAAATTAAATGTAGAAATGTCCGGTGGGAGACCGAGAACAACTATCAAGGATGAAAGGAGTAGCGACAGAGGTAAATAGGGGTATGCAGTATAACTTATAATGTATAAGTTATACTGTATAACGCATCAGTTCCAAAATGGTGCACAATTTTTTATGTAGGACGCAACAACTTTGAAAAGTTTTTTGTTACAAGGCAATGTTTTTTTTAGAAGGCAAAAATACACTTAGAAATACAAATTGTATAAACTGTCGTGTGTGTCTAAGAGGACAAAATGACAGAAATTCAGCCATTTTCGAGAAGTAGGTGCCTCTTAGAGGACAAAACGGGCCCATGCAAGGCAATGTTGAGCAAAAAACATATTTTCAAAAAAATCTTGATCGATTACTTTTTTGAGAGGTGCGCCTCAGTCGTGCGAACATTTGGCTTCCATTTTTAGCGCTCTCTTGCGCTATTTTTCGATTTTTGAAAGCATTTTTAGTGATTAAATCCTACTTTAATGTTATTTTAGTAAGACGCGTCCTAGAAATGAGTTACATAAACATAATTTTTCTTCCATGTTCTATTTCTCGAAAATCTATAAAAAAAACTCCGAGAGTTGCCTGGAAAACCTATTTGGCTCGGTAACGGCTGAAAGGAATTAAGTTCTATAAAATAGAAAAATCTTCTCTGGCTCGATAACGGCTGAGAAACATAACATTTTATTAACACGCGTCATAAACATTTAAAAAGTAATGTCCCACGAAAAGTAATTAACAGTACCCCGAAAAGACATCTTGGTATGATACATATGACACAGTCGTATGGGACAAAGGCTTTTTTTTATGGTTCTGTTGGGAACTTTTCGTGGGACAGTACTTTTCAAATTTATATCAATAAAATTTTATAGACATTCATTCCTCTCAGCCGTTACCAAGTGAAATAAGGTTTTCTTTCAGACAACTCAGGAAGTTTTCTATGCGTTTTTGAGAAATAGAACATTACAGCTTTTCATAGAAAAATAATAATTAAAACTTCTATTTTTCATTATATCGATCATGATGCCCGAGTAACTTAAATCTCTTATTATACCCTCCCTATTCTTTTAAAAGGCAATGGAGAGATTTAAGTTTACTCGGGCATCATGATGGATATACAAGTAGTTACTCTGTTATAGTTACCCCTGAAACTATGGAAAAAAGGTAACTAATAAACAGATAAAAGGTAACTATAAATGAGTGAATTGCTCGGGGTAACTTTAACAGATAATGTTACTCGATATTTTTTCATTTGAAGAATTCTCTTTTTTTTTTTAAAAAACTTATATCTGTTTTTTTGTGATTTTAGATAACAGAAAGTAATTAAATTTCATTATTAATGTGGGGGGGAGTAACTGGTCGCATTTAGAGACTCGGACATGAAAATGTTCTAGTCTTTTTATTTTCATTTGTCAGGAAGAAAAGAATTTTTTTATAATATTTTTCATTTTTTTGAAAATTCAGATTTCTGAGAAATTTGAATAGCTGTTTCCAAAAAAATGAAAATTGTGGACCTCGGGGGCTCTAGGGCATGCTCTTCAGTGGTGTTCACTTTGGTTTGACTTTCAAGTTTCTGTTGAGAAAATTTTAGAGAAGTTGATGGATTTGTTTGTTGGAACCCTTAAAGAATAACGGCAAAAAACGTTTTTTTTCGCCGATTTCAGCGCCGGTTTTTGCCTCGGGCTCGGCGCATGTCCTTTGTTACAAAGGCTTTGTAGTCAACATCCACTATAAATTTTTAATCTTTCTTTAAAACTTAGGTAGTTTTTGTTTTAGGTGACCCCACCCTAGTCATGACGATTACGGAAAACCCATACCATATGGGCCATATACGATATCGAGAAACAGTTTTTTGCAGTCAACTGCCAACTAAAAAAGCTCAATAGAGAAATTTTATTAAGTTGATTTGACATCCGGTTCACCCGATATAAACCGGAAAGTAATTTTTTGGTAGGTTCGAATCTCGGTGGCCCCAAAATTTTTTTCCTAAAATCCGCCGGAAAGTTGAATTTTTATGTTTTTTCGTTCTTATATCACGATTATTTACACATCAACTGCTTGAACTATATTTTTGATCAATTCCTGGGAGAAAAAAACGAGATTCGATTTTTTTTTCAAAATTTATACTGAAAATGCTTATAAAATAGATCTTCGGTTACCGGTCATCCGATAAAAAAAAAAGTTTCTCCATTCAGCTTTTTTAGTTGGCAGTTAAATGCAAAAAAAAATTTCTCGATATCTTCTGTGGTTTTCCCGTAATCGTCATGAGAAGGGTGGCCTCCTTTAAAAAAAAACTACCTCAGCTATTTTTTTAAAGCAACCAAGGTAATTTTTTTAAACAATGACATATTTGTCAGTTCCACCACGAACGAACCGTATGAGATATCACGAAACGGTTTTTGCATTCAACTGGAAACTAAAAAAGCTGATTTCTGTTTTTTACCGGCTTTCTCGCTCTGCCGGTTTACTGGTAACCGGATATCTAATATATCTATTACGGTACTTGCTGGGCTATTTTATGCCACTTCGGTAATTGGTGTTATTTTCTGTTGACTTTTTATATTATAGACTATAATTTATAGTATATTTTTGAGCCAAAACGTTTTGTGCCGAAAATAATTTGTAACTTGACACCTCTCAAGGAGTCAAATAACAATTTGTTCATGTTTCAAGTCAATGGAGTTCAAGAGAAAATGTTTGACATATGACACCTCTAAAGAGTTCAATTTACAGCTTTCCTTTATTTTCGAAACATTTTTAGCGGTGTCCAAGTACAAATAAAAATTGTCAAAAAATTCTGGGGATAAGTTGGTAAAAAATCAAAAAATTGGTCATTGAGTTTTCGTTTCTGTTGGATGCAGAAATCTGTCTGAACTTAAAAAAGCTACCGTGATCATATACGTGACACACTCTCAGAAATGTTTGTATATTTCCCCAATGGCCGCCCAAACATCGACAAAAAATCGAATAAAACCTGTTTTTTCAGGAAATAGTCGGGACAATCACAAAAAAGATTATGGAGGTCGTCACGGGCGCAATTCGTCAGGAACCACAAAACTTCACGTAGCTGGAGTTGGTATGAACGCTGACAAAGAAGAAATAAAACGAATCTTTGATGAATTTGGAGATGTTAACGAAGTTCATTTGATGCCGGGACGAGATGTAGCTTTTGTTCATATCGACGAGAAATCTGCAGAAAAAGCCATGGTCGGAATGACTGGGAAAGAGTTTCATGGTGAGAAACTGAAAGTAGAATATGGAACACTTTCGAGAAAACCTGTGTATGATAAAAGAGCTAATAAAGTAAGAATATTTTACAGACAAAATTAGTGTGAAAAATAGTGTGAAACAATAGCCTCAAAGATACAAATTATAAATTTTTTCAATATAAAAATTGTTATTTTTTAACGTTTCAATTTATTTAAATATCTTCAGAATGAGAAGACAAATCGCTTTTCAACGAAGACGTGGCCAGTGCACAAAATATTTGTTCAATCGGGCTTTCAGATTGTTGGCTAACTGAAGGCCGATTGGAGATTCAAAGTAGGATTGCGAGCAAAAAGTTAGCCACAAATTTGAGAGCCCGATTGAAAAAATATTTTGTGTCTTTCGTTGAAAAAGGATTTGTCTTCTCATTCTGAAGATGATTTATTTAAAAATAAATCAAAACGTTGAAAAATAATTTGACCCTCGACTTTCTTTCAAAATTCTTATTTTTGTTATGAAAAGTAGGCGGAAGACATCAGTACAAATTTGGTGATGTTGCATTTTTCGAATATGGTTTTATTCGCCAAAGGCTTATGACGAAAAATTTTCATTTTCCATGCAAGAATAAAAAATATATCGAATAATGAAATATTTCGTAAATTTTATTTTATTTGCTGATTTCTGCGACGAATGAAGTAACTTTCAGACATTTTTTTTCAATTTCCGTAAAAATATTTTTAGGTAAAACTTCACGTTGCAAATCTTCCTGATTGTTCACTGGACTATCCTGATATTTTGCGTAAAAAGTTTGACCTCTTCGGTTCTGTCGACGACGCTGAGTTGATCAAAAGCAAACACATCGGTACGCTATCTTATCCAATTTCCCTTCTCTTCAATTTCTTTGAATTTTTTCACGAGTGATTTATTTCAATCTATGATCGTTATTCGAAAAAGGATATAAATATAGTCCTCGAAATTGTCTATTTTTTGATAAATTTGGTATGGCTTTCAAAAAGCAGCTTGGAGAAATCCTCTAGTAATTCACAAAGACACATTATTTTTTTGAAATTAAGGACGTTCCGAGGAAACCATAGTGACCATAAACTAACAATCTCATCGAAACGGACAAGAAAACATCGCTTGAATATCCGTTTAAATTCCCTTGAACTTAGAAATATGTGTTTGGAGAGTGCTCATGAGAAAACAATTAATAATTTTTGACATGTTTGGAAATTTTTATATACATTTTTTTCCAAAAATTGTCAAATTTTACTAATTGTGTTCTTGTCTAAATCTAAGCGGACAAAACGATTTTTTCGAACCATTTAGAAATTTCAAGCTTTTTATTTTAAGACGTTTTAAATAGTTATTCTTGAACGGCGTGGGCGGAGTGGGGAAGAGTCCTGGCAAAAGTTATTCTTATGCCCTAGCCTTGGGTTTCGATTCGCGGGTAACAATATTTTAGTTTATAATAACGTTAATACAGACAAAACTCAGTAAAACAGATTACATACTGCTTTCAGTAATATGTGGCAGTCATGAGACCGAACTCGAGACCTAATGATTAACATTAGAACGAAACGACCTTCACCTAGGCAGGGTTTCGGCTCGAAAGCGCTACATTCCATTCAGCTATCGTGGATCCACAAATGTAATCTTATTTACTGAGTTATTTTGTATTACGGGTATTAATAACCATATATTATATTTGCAACCAATTTTAAAAATATATCTTTACTATTACACCATACCTTAATAATTTAAATAATCGATATTTATTAGGAAGAATGTGGTAAATACAGCTTTTAAATCACTACAAATTCGGTATTTTCTCACCTTAACCCACTCGCACGAGCGTGTTTCAGAACACAGAGCCCAAAATTTTGGGGAAGTGTCATTTTGGCCGGCGGAAATATCGGAACACGACCCCGATAGTTCTCTTATTTTTAATTTCAAGATGCGTGAATTATAGAAATTTCTCATCGACGAAATGCATTATTTGGATGGCATTTTTTTGTTTAATGCAGTTAAAACAGTACTGAACAAGTTAGGGGTTCCTGCTCTAATTTGACTATTCTCGATAAAATATTAGCCGACAGGCCTCGAGGATATATTCAGATTAGCCCGTTGTAGAACAGCCTTCAACTTGCGAAAAAATTGCCAAACTTTTGTGTGACCACACTCTACACATAAGCGCACAAGAGCACCTAAGCCAAAACGGTAATTCCTACTCTCTGAGGTTATATTTGAAATAAACCTAAATTTTAACATACTGTATAATTAGTATACAAAACTTTGGTAGGAGCGCTTTTGTCGATAAGTGCTATATTTATTCTAGAATACGTAAAAAACGCGTCCAAATCGGTTTGGACTTTTTTAATCGGAAAATCTATCTCCTCCTAGGTTAAATTTCAAAATTTACTCAAATTTTTGCAAAGCTGCTTAAACAAACAGAATCTTTGTAGGAGCGTTTTTTGTCAAATTTTATGACCCAAACAAAAAATATATTTTTTCAAGGTCCGTGAAAAAATTTCCGAAAAAAAGTTGTGTGCTTCGATTTTTTCGAAAGTAGGCTCAAAAGAAGCTGAGGAACACTGAAGAGAAGTTGTTACGTCACCCGATATTTTGAAGTTTTAGTGTCATTGACACATACGTTATTTTTGAACATCAATTTTGAGAAAAATACTTAGAAAAAAATCGAAAAAAGCAAATTTTCGAAAATTTGTTGTCATGGTTGTTTTATGCGTTCAAACATAAACAATTGATTGGTGCATTTTTATGACATAATAACTGCAGAAATGTAGGAGCAGGGATACCCTTATCATCTAAAAATATACTTACTAGGGTAACTTTTGGAGGGGAAAACTTGGGCATTATTAATTGTGACACTGGGCGCCACTGGTGATAAAAAGAGCTATTTTCGTCTATCTCGTGTACTGGAACCAAAAGGCTTCAAAACAACTTTTGAGTAATATTTTTCTTTTGAAACGACTGAACTCTTGCAATTTGAAACATAAATATCAATCCAAATCTAAAAAAGCTATTTTCTGCAGTCAGCAATCTAAGTAAATACTAGTGTGTGTTCTGAACACTCTCGTGCTGGTGGGGGTAGTACATCTCCGTGCAGGTGGGGGTTAAGGCCCGGTGCATTTGACAGATTTGCACTTTTTTCAATTTTTTTGTCTTGAGGAAACTTTTGCCACTTCAAAATTTTCGAATAAACACGTTTTCGAATCAATTGCACTTTCAGCTTACTTTGTATAATCTGAATTCTTCGATTGATTATTTTACTTTATAATCGCTTTTGAAAAAACACTCAAAAACCGCGTTTGTCTATCGAAGTGTCTAATTTACCGTAAAATTTTGTTTTCTCTTTTTTATAATTAGAGCCCTAAAAAACGGTCCTGTCCACCATTGAAAATTTTATTTAGTTTAAATTCTACGATTTTTAAGTCAAAATCGAAAATTTAAATTTTGAAAAACGAAATTTTAGCACATCGAAAGAAATACTTTTTTTCGTGAGTAATGAAATAAATTTAAAAATAGAGGTTGGCTTACCATTTGGCAGTCTCGTGAATATTTTTTTTAATTCTGGATAAAGAGGGCTTCGATGGATTTCTGCCAAACCGTAGTTCGTCACAAAAGTATGATTCCGAGTATCAAACAAGAGCGAATAAACGGAACTATTTGAATAAGTTAAAGTAGCCATTCTCAATATTTTCAGTAATGATTCGCAAATGAGTTTGAAAATTTTTGAACAAGAAAATGAGGAAATTTTTTTAAATATTTCAAATATTTTTGACCAAAATCCAAAATCATGTCATATGATTCTTTCGAATGCATATAAAAAATATTTGGTCACCTACGCGAAAAGTTAAAGTGCCAATTTTGAAGAGTGTTTTTCGTTGATTTAAAAGAATTATTGAAAAAAAATTGAACAAAAAATAAGGCATGTTTTTATATTGTTCGGAACTTTTTTCAAAAATTCTCATAATTTGTCGAATTCGAAAAGTTTAATTCAAACTCCAAATTTTCTTAAAAAGCAATAATTCGTCAATTCTGTAGTTACAAAAGTTGCCTGTATTATGAAACATAACTTTGATGGTATATTGAGAAGAATATATAAACCCAGTAAAGAGTTTTTTATCAAGAGCCCATATCCGTATCTGTCAAAATGCACCTTAAGGGGGTACTGGTCGCTGGTTTTATGAGGCATTTGAGGCTTTGAAAATGGTTCAAATTGATTTGGGATGATAACCAAGTGTACTACCGACCAAATTATCAAAAAAAAAATTTCTAAATTTTTGTGTTTTTTCGATTTTTTTCTAAGTATTTTTTTCAAAATGAAGTTCAAAAATAACGTTTGCTTTAATTTAACCACTAAAACTTGAAAATTTCACCTTGACGTAAGCCAACTTTCTGATCAATGTTTTTGTGGTTTTCTTTTGATACTACTTTCGAAAAAATCGAAGCACCTTTTTTTTCCGAAATTTTTTCACGTGACCTTCAAAAATTTATATTTTGAGTTTGNCTCTTTAGTGCCCTCTAGGGGTGATTTAGAGTCGATTAAGTCTAAGCGGACAAACCGAGTAAGTCTAAGCGGACAAAACCGGATTTTGTAAAGTGTCCGCTTAGACAAGAACCACAGTAGTATTTTATTTTCAAACAAACAACGTCCAAACACAGATTTCTTGTATTTTAACGGACATGCACGCCATGATTGTCTTTTACATACCAATGATATACAAATTATTGGTATAAAATTTAAAACATATTTTTAGAAATTGAAACTAAATGTGTGTGTCATGAGATTTTTCTTTTCTGAAAAACAAAAATTTAGTTCGGTTTACAACAAAAAAATATTCCGTCACAATTTTACAGTATTTGACCACTAAGCCTGACAGTGGCGGTAGGTAGTAAAACGCCACTACACCATTTTCACGGTTTTCAGATCCAGATTTTCATCTAGTGACCACGCAGATTTTTTTCTCTAAATTCCGGCTCGTAAATATAACCAATGCAATTTGCAAAAGTGATATTTGATCGGATTTACGACCCTGAATTTAGTCAAACAAAATTCTAGTCATTTTCGAACAAAATATTTAAATGAAAAAATGCCAAATTGTTGTTTTTGTAGCGTTTTACTATTACATCCATATATATGGCTAGGGAGCGAACCGGGACAAAATATAACTTATGAACTAGGGGATTTACCAAAACATATGAATAAAAATTGATGCGTCATAATTTGGCAGAATAAAAATGAGCATTTTTATTTTATATTTTTTGGTAATTTTACCAGTGAAAATACCGGGTTTAACTTTAAATTGCCGGTTTCATATACACTCCCCTAAATGTCTAACGAAAATAAAAAGAACATTACATTGGCCCTGATTGGCTAAATCGGTAAAACGATTTGAATCACATCAACGCCCATAAGTAATCTTTTAAGACGATTTTCTGTTTACTTTTAAGAAACCGTAGTGTAGTTCTGTGAGTACTGCTGGGGTTCTTAAAATTCCAACAAATATAGTTAAATACGGTAAAATTTCAACTTAGGCATAAGAAAGTGGTTTTGGTGACTCATTTTGTGGCCACTAGAGGGCCTAAAATTTATTTTGATGCCCAGAATCCGTTTCCTAGGGGTTTGTTAATCCTGTATAGTCAAACATTATTAGTCAACAGTTTTGCTTTGTTCAGAAACTTTGCCGGTTCGCTCCCTAATTATGGCGTTTAACAATTATGCCGTTTTACTACATAACCACAGTGGGTTCATTCTAAAAAAGCTACATAAGCAATTTGAGGAGCATCAAAACCACCGATTAATCTTTCCAAAAACTTCAGAAAAATATTTGTTTTAGCTTTTATTCGAATCGATGAAAACTACGCCCAGGGGGCTGTTGACGCCATTGACAATACTTACTTCTTCGGAAAGCAAATTAAAGTTCAATTTTCAAACCATAATAACCGGGATCGAGATGTTGATCGGGATTCCCGAACTCGTAACTCTCAATCTCAGGCACCGTTTGAGATCCTAAAGTTTATTTACACTCCTAGCACAGTTAAGAGGGCGGTTTTTTGATTGTCCGACCTTGACCTTTGAATATTGCTAACAAGATATGAAGTTAAACAGATTTGGATATATCTATTACGGCACTTGCTGGGCCTTTTTAGCCACTTGTTTAGCCAAAATTTTTATATAATTCAGGTTTTGAAAACGACTCATCCGATTGAGTTTTCAGATAGCTTAAACTGAGCACAAAGATAAAGAGTAAAATAAATAAAAAAGTGGTCCGAATCAGACCATTGTTTCCAATTTTTTTAAATAAAAACTGATAATTAAACAATTTCAGTAATCTCAAAAAAATGTATTTATTTTATTATTCAGTAGATCTTTGTGCTCAGTTTGAGCTATCTAAGACCTTAATCGGATGACTCGTTTTCAAAAGCCGAATTATATAAAAATGTTGGCTTAAAAAGTCCCTAAAAAGGCCCAGCAAGTACCGTAATTACGCGTAATAGATATACTGATAGAGCCTGTATATATTAGAAAGGTTAAAAATTGATTGAGACGATGATGGAAACTTGAATTATATTCAAAAATCTAACGCGGAAAGAAAATATCTGGAAAAGGTCCATATCATATGATATGAGCCACATCTAGACTAAAAAATTCCACTGTCTAATTCATATCTTGTTAGCACCACTAACGATATGACCCTACCGATGGGGATCTCCTCCGGTAATCTTTCTGCCGTTTACTGACACTTTTTTCCAATTGGATTGTAACGGAAAATTTGGATTGAAACGGAAAATTTCCAGAGTACATTATTCGCAAAGCTTTATCGATTATTGATCTCAATACTAAAGTAATCATATTTTCTGACATAACATTAGTAGAACTCAAAGTTTTCATATATTTTGATCACGACGAAAGTGTGAATTCTGAAAAACTTCAAAATTTAGTAGGAAATACAAATAAATCGAAATAATGTATTATTAACCCACATACTCAGAAGTTATGAACAGTGACGTACTCAGCGGTGGCCAAATCAGGCCACCTAACTTTAAAAAATCATATTTTTATCCAAGTTAACGTTAGCAAAAATATAAACTATTAATTCAATAGGCAACGATTATAACTTACAAAAAATGTGTTACTGTGGTGTGCGTCTAAGGACAATATGGACCAAATATAGCTAAAACCAACGTTTTTTTTGTTTTGGCAACATTTAAGGAAAATAAATTTTTATTATTGATAATTTTTGAATTTTTTTACAGAATATCCGAAAATTACGACAATGTGATAGAAAAACCCAAGGAAAATATGGCAAAATCTCAGTTGTCCTTGTAGACGCAAATAACAGATATAAAACTTTCACGGCTAGACTATTTTGTTTAAAAATTGCGTGTTGGATTTTTTATCGAAATTTTTTACATTGAAATTAAATTATGAAAATTTTGACGAGTAACTAGTTTTTCTGGAATTTGAATCAAAAATAGATTAAAATTAAAATAAAACTTTCAAAGCGAACGTTAAAATTTTGAGAAATATTTGAGTTCTGTGAAATCCTCACGACGAAAAAAAAAATGCGAAACTGTGTTTTACTCAAGCACTCTACTCTTGACTATTTTAAAGGGATCCTAATCGATATGTTCTTGATTGTAACAGCTTAGAATCTCGGCATTAAGTCTGGTTTACCGTCTGGTCTTTCTGGTATAAACACTGATTTGGCTGTTGTTTCCCAAGCTCTAGGAGCGTCTTCTCAAGCTCGATATTGTATTGATGATTTTACCCAATTATCGGGACAAAGACCCCCTTGCTCCCTAGTCAGAACCTCAGAAATTGAAGGTCTTGTTACTCGTCGTAAACGCCTTGAGGTAAATTTATCTTATTTCTTCAATTCAAGGCTGTTAAACAGCCGCTGTTTCTAATGATTGTGGTTTTTAAAGTGTCCCCCGTATTCTTTTTATCGGCAAAGTTCATCTGAGTAGTAAATAGGGTCACACGACCGAAGATAGATCTAAATGACCACACATATTCAGCGGAAAATTGTCTGAATCGGAACATTTTTCTATTTCTTTTCAAAAAACTTGTCATAAATCTTAAGTTTTATTTGAAAAAAGAGAAAAATGGAACGATTCGGACCATTTTTGTTATAAATATGTGTGGTTATTTCAGCTATCTAAGAACTCAATCGGATGAGTTGTTACCAAAAGCAGAAATGTAAATAGTGTAGACACCCTATTTACTACTGAGGAGCACTTTGGATAGGAAAGGGATATGATGTACAATAATCTCCATCGGTTAATCAAAATTAATTGGACCCCATGGGTACCTGAGATAATTGGCGACTTCCATAATACATGCTTTTGGGGACACTAAAAAAGTACAACTTAAAAAAAAACCCGCTGCGTTCGACTATTATGAGCAAAATAAAAAACAATGAATTGGTATGTAAAACATTGCAAACTGGCAAGCCCTTGGTAAGATCAGACACGCCGGCTAGAGCAAATTGGTGAAATAAAACTTTTATTTTACCAATTTACTTCAGCTGGCGTGTTTGATCTCGCCAAGGGTTCAATCTTGCCAATTTGTTAACAAGTTTATAGCCTTTAAATACGATTTACATAGAACTCCTTGGCCATTTACGAGTATACGATATAACTTTTCTGATACTGAAAATTTCTGAGTACATAAAAATCAACTTTTCATATAAAACGGGGTGGTGGCAGTGAATTTTGATATGCTTGAGGCTTCGTACGCCTAAACTGATTGGAATGAGAAATTTATGAAAAGTAAATTGGCAAGGTTTATCCTATGTCTCGTGATTCTATACATGAATTTATTATTACTCACACTAACCACGTGGTTAACTGCTGTTAAAAACGAGTTCCTCGGGGGTTTTCAATTAGACAAGGATCCTAGAATCATGAAAATCTAGGAAATTGTCTGAATTTTGATGGTATGGCCCATAACTACGTAGTAAATGAAAGTTTCAGACTAATATTACCTTTTTATCAACTACGGTTTTTTGCCACGGACCAAGCCAATCCAAGCCGACCAAGCCAAGCCACACTTGCCGAGGTCTGGCTCTGGAGGCCTAAGTATGACCCTTTTTTTAAATCGTAAAAGCAGCTCCATACCAATAAAATTCAAACAATTTCCGAGATTTAACGAAATCTCAAAATTTCCATTTAAGGGAGTATTGGTCGCTTTTTGAGACTCAGTCATGAAATTTTCCAGATTTTTTTTAGAATGTTTTTTATGAAAATATGGACGAAAATAAGTTGCTAAGAAGTCTTTTTATTCTCATTGGTAATCAAAATTAAATTTTATTGCGATTTGGAAATAATTTCTATCGTTTTTGTCAAAATTTTGAGATTTGCGAGAAATCAAATAAATGCTGTTTCAATACTTAAGGAACAAATATAAAATAATGGACCTTGTGCTCTACCTACCTTCAAGTGATCATTTATACCACTTTTAATTTTCTGCTGTCATAATCCAGGGGGAGATATATTTTCCCTGGGACCTTAAAATCAGCAAAAAACAGTTTTATGCCCATTCTTCGCTTTTCATGGACAAAACGGACCTTGGTGTTCTGCGCACGTTTTTTGTGGTCATCAAACTAATAAATGTTTTTCTCAATCTTGAAATACTCTGGGAGGAGCACATTTGATAATGAAATACGTCACTTTTGAAAGCTCTTTCGATTTGTCAGCCAATCAGAGACCTTCGATGACTTTCACGAGCAAGATTTTTGTCAATTATCCTATCCTTAAGGGGTGTCGGTGCATTTGACAGATATGGCTATTGATGAACAAAACTTTTTACTGGGTTTATATATTCTTGCTCAATATATCACAAAGTAATGTTTTATACTCGAGGCAACTTTGTACTACAGAAATTTTCGAATTATGCCTTTAAGCAATTTTGAGTTCGAATAAACTTTTCGAATTCGCAATATTTAGAAATTTTGAACGACTTCCGAAGCAATATGAAAAATTCCTTATAGATCCTTATTTTCGTTCAAAATTTTCCTTCAATATTTGTTTCAAATCAACAAAAAAAAACTCTAACAAAATGGCTACTTTAACTTTCAGGCTCCTAATTAATAAATAAAATGAAATTAATTTTGCTGTAATTTTGACACCTTCGATAGCAAAGCGCGTTTTTGAGTTTTTTTTCAAAAAACGATTTATAAGTAAAAATAATCAATCTGAAGTAATTCAGATTATACAAAGTAAGCTGATAAGTGGCAACTTGTGTTCGAAAAAGTTTTTATTCGAAAATTTTGAAGTGGCAAAGTTTCCGATCAAGAGAAAATAAATTGAAAAAGTGCAAATCTGTCAAAATGCACCGCACCCTTAAGGGGTGGTCGTCGCATTTTAAGGGTTTTCGATAGCGAATTGTGCACAAGTACAAATCGTTGGACAACTTTTACCTCTCTTTGATATTTTGAACAAAAATCTTTCATCCTAAAAACAATCAAATAACGGATGGCTCGTCCGATCAGAACGTGCTTACAAAAGTGACGGAATTATTTTTTTCAAAATGTATCTCCTTCTGAGTTTTCAAAGTACAACAATGATTCATGATTTAAATTAACCAGACAGAAGTGAAGCAGATCGCCTTGTTGAGTTTTTGGAAAAATTCTTTGATTTGGCTTCAGAATACAAAAACAGTATTTGACCTATGTTAAACTAGAGCAAAATACAGTTTTTTGGTGATTCTGAAGCCAAATCAAAGAATTTTTCCAAAAAACTCACAAGGCGGTCTGCTCACGTTCTGTCCGTTAATTTAAAAACATGAATCAAGATTTTTGTTTAAATATATCGAAAAGAGGTAAAAGTTGGTCCAACGATTTGTACTTGTGCGACAATTGGCTATCGAAAACCTTAAAATGCGACGAACACCCCTTAAATGGATATGTTTGTGTTGTTTTTTTAGTATATCATTGAAGTCGACTCTGAAAAACCTGTTTTCGCTTAAATACGTACGCTTCGTACGGTTAGAAAAATGCAGACTGGACATTTTTGAAAAATACATTAGGAAGATCTATCTTTGATCTCGCGTTCCATTAGACAGTTTAGTAAGCATCTCACCAACCATCTGGTTAACCGGGTTAAAACGAGTCCTTAGCTTTTTACGAAGAAACAAGGATCATAAGAGCTTACTATCGGAAAGTTTTGAGATTTGGTGAGAATCTGGAAAATTTGTCTGAATTTTAATGAATCGGTTGCTATTTTTTCGATTTTGCCTCAGGAGTCAGCAATCTGGTTGAATGTGTGCGAACAGGGTGTTTTTCGACGTTTTTGATAGAAGGCTTTTTCTGTGGAAATGCCAGAAAAGTCATTTTCGGAATGAAACAAGCCAAGGGTTGGTGAACATCGAATGGGAAGTACTTTTTTGAATTTCGGCCTGAATTGCTGTAATCGATCAAAAAAGTGCGCGAAATCGACAATTTGAACATAAAAGTGAGAATTAAAAAAATAAATGCGACTAAAGATTCCAGGGTACGTTGCTGGCCATATTAGCACCTATGGTTTTCAAACAGCAACGGATTCTAGAGAAAAATTAAAGTTTTTCATCAAATTTATCTTTTTTTTAATCTCTAGCACTGTTTTGTTCGAAATCAAACCATAGTTGCTAATATCGTTTCCAGCAAACCGTACCCCAGGAATCTTGAGGTTCATTTAAATTTTTTTAATTCTCACTTTTATGTTCAAAATTGTCGATTTCGCGCACTTTTTTGTCGATTAAGTCAATCAGGCGGAATTCAAAAAGTACGACCGATTCGATGTTCACCCCCTTGGGCTTTTACTTTCCGAAAATTACGTTTCTTGCATTTCACAGAAAAAGCCTTTTATAAAACGTCAGAAAACAGCCTTTTTCGGCACATTCACCAGATTGCTGCCTGAGCAAAAATCGAAAAAAACAGAACGGACACTAAAATTCAGACATTGTCCGGATTCTCAAAAATCTCAAACTTTCCGATATAAGCTCGAGGATCCTTGTTTCTTTGAAAAAAGCTGAGGGACTCGTGTTTACCGCGGTTAACCAGATGGTTGGTGGGTGGTACTAAACTGTCTAATAGGAATCGCGGAGATCAAAGATGGATCTCCTAATGTATGTTAAAAATGTCCAGTCTGATTGTATACCGTACGAAGCCTTGAAATCCCAAAAATCACTAACCCACCCCTTAAGGAGTACTGGTCGCATTTTAAGGCCAAAACCAGGGTTTTTCAGCGTCGCCTCAATGAAATACTAGAAACAGACAGAACATATGGATTTCAGTTTAGGATAATTGAACATTAATCTCGCTCCAAAAACCACATCGGGAGGCTCTGATTAGCCGACCAATCAGGAACGACTTCAAAAGTTGCATATTTTTCACTTAAAAGCTACTCCTCTGAGTTTTGAAGATAGAGAATACTTTTATAGCTTTTATTGACCAAGAGAACGTGGGAGAGCCCTAGGCGAGTTTTACTCAAAAAATTTATCCGGCGCTTAAATGAGCAAAACTTTTATTTTTTTTTTGGCCAAGTTTTTTGCTCATTTAAGCGCCGGATTTGTTAAATTCTTTTGAGCAAAACTCGCTAGGGGCTCTGCAGTCTCTGTGGTCAATCTCTGTTGGCTATCAGAGGCTCCGATGTTGTTTGTGGGAAGCAAGATTAATGTTCATTACCCTAAACTGAAATCCATATGTTCGTGCTGTTTCTAGTATTTCATTGAGGCCGACGCTGAAACCCTGTTTTTTGGCCTTAAATGCGACCAGTACCGACCATGTCTCCTTAAGCTTCAGGATTCTTGTTTAATTGAAAATCAGTAAGACTCGTTGTTACCAGGTGGTTGTGTAAGTTATAAAATCCCGCATAGATCGCATTATAAGGGATAGACCTTTCAAATGAAATTTTCAGTAATATGTATGTCATTTTGAAGCAAATTTTTAAAATGAATCGTCATGACAAACTTGTTCATTTTGTCTATCAGAAAAGTAATATGTTTTCGGGATCAACGGAGTTTAATAAAAGTTCTCTTGTATTTTCATAAATATTCTGAAGTATATTTTTGTGACTCTTTTTATTTTTTTTTTAATTTTTTGCTAGACTATCCATCCATACGAACGAAGTCTTCTATGTACCCGCTGACTCTCGAGACTTTCCACATCCTCTCTCAGAATATTTACGACTTGTCCGAGATAGGGCTGAAATCAAAGCTCAATTGCTTTTGTACCAAGCTGAGAAAGGAATGGGTCAACCATTATTGCTCGGAATTGATAATCGTTAATTATAACTCAACAAACAATTATATCTAACAGAGTGTTTTTTGTTATGTCACACAAAAGACATAAAGAATTATTAATGAGAGGAAATGTATTATTGCGGCTTGAATAAGTTTTACGGTTTGTGTCTTAAGGCGTTAATTATACGAACCAAGGCTCTTTTAAAAGTATTCATAATCAACGCTTGGAGGACACTTATAGTAAAACTGCGCTGAAAAGTTTGTCATAAAATATTGTTTTACTAATTTACTTCTAAGTATTGATTAACAGTATATTTATACTCACTGTTAATTGTGTCCATAAGGACAATGTTATATGTTTGTCAGTTTGGTTCATGTGCAGAACAGCCGTTTTCTTTCTTAGACAAAAATTTTTCTATTTTTTATTGGTTTTCCCGAAAAAAAAGGTTTTCTTTGCAAATATGTCAAAAAATTGCGTTTTGGACTTATAGACTATAAGTTATACTTTAGTAACTGTCAGGACGTTTGAGTTTGTGATGTAGTCAAAAATTTATAAAGATTGTAAGTTTTCCTTTTACTGTCACTTTTCGTTATAAGGACAGAACTCCAGAATCTTATCTCCGGTATAACTTATACTAAAAGGTTTTTTCACCACTTTAAGACTCAAAAATAAAAAAAAATCTCCTTAAAAATGACCGAAATTTCGAAAATTGTTTTCTGAATGTAGCATTTTTATTGGAGCGAAGTCCTTAAAAACTTAAATAACAATCTTTTAAATTAATAATCAAAAACATACATTGAGGATAAAATGCAAATTTTGAACTTTTACCTCAATAATTTCCTCCCATATAATATATAATGATTATATTATATTATAATCTTCGAACCCTACTAAAGATAACAGCTCAGTCTTCTAAGTCGGGTGATGACGATGAATATGGTTTAACTCTGGCGCCTGCGCGCGCACGAAGTCCTTACAATCTCGCCCTCACATGGTGACCCCCTTATATCTCACGTGACCCACCCTCATATCGGGATCCCACCGTATTCGGCGCCTCCAGCAAGAGACTCGCTGACCGATATGCCACAAATATACTTTCCGGGAGCTCGTATGATCGGAATCTTCCACGTATACGGGCCGATCTACGAATGGGACGAGAGTCCAGTCGTTATTAGAAAAATTTTGCGTGTTAAACTTAGTACTTTTTCTTCTTAGTTTGATAACATAAATGCGAGAATTAAAGGATAAGTGATCCAAGTTAGTTTTCTCATTATTTTCTGCAAAATTTCAAATATGAAATAAAAATATTGTGTCACTCGACTCGATCTTGTCATGAAATTTTCCCAATTTACGTCGTTTCGCCCGATTTTTTGTTTTCATACAGTCGCTTTAGTCTGAGTACTCTTTTTGAAATAACTCACAGAGAAGCTCTTCATGCCATGGCATGCCATGCATATGGTCTTTTTTCCTGTGATCAATAAAATCCTTATATAAAAATTATAAATGCGTCTTATTTTGAAAAGCGCATCTTCGCAATTGTATAAAATATAAAAAGGGGGTTGTGGGGTGTGGATGTTGGAATTCTAGAAAAAATGGCATCAGAATTTGCTAACAAATGTGACGCCGTTTAACTGGATAAAAACCCTCTAAATGATTAAAATTGGTAATTTGATCCCCTAAATTTTTCTGAATAAATATTATTTGCCCCCTGGTGTTATATTAAAAATTTTATTGTCAACCATTTTTCTCTTGAAAAGCCACCTACAGTATGTGTTTTTTTACTTGCGAAATGAAATTTTCATTTAGGTAATTACGGCAATAAAAATGGTATTGGGTGGTTATATTTTTCAAACCCTTGACATCGTTTATAGCTTGGCTTTCAAATAAATATAGAGATAGTAAACGTTTTTGAGATGGAGTTCCGTTTGGGAAAAGGATATGCGGTTATAAATTTCAACCATTCAATTTCGGTATTATTGGACATCGGGTGAAGAATCAATTTTTTTTTTTGATTTTTATGTATGTTTCAATCAAACAGTTTAGATGCAGTAATCTGCTTGTAATTATCTTGTTCCTTAAAAATGGGGAAACCGGTGAACTTAAAAAGTTACCTTAGTTGAAATCGATATCATAACCGCACATGACGGGTATGCGTAAAATATATATCATATAAATTTATTTTATACTAGTTTAATAGTACTAGTTTAAAATAATTAAATTACTAGTTTAATAAATTTGGCCATTAATTTGAAATCGTACCCACCGTCAGCATAGGATGAGCTGAAATTTGGCATGGGCACTTTTTTTTGACTAACTTGGCACATATCAAAAAATTAGAAAATTTTGATCTTTTTTAACCCCTAACCGTCAAAATATTTTGCCCTAAAAAGATGACACAAACGCCACGTCCTTAAGACCCAAGTAAAGTCCGGGTAAGGTCCAAATTTTTTTTTATTTAATTTGAAGTCTTAAGCAAAATATAAAAAAAAGAGGTATAATTTTGTAACAAAATTTTTTTTCATCAAGACAAATTTAATTGGAGAATTTTTTAAAATATACAAAGTGAGGACCGTCAGCTTGGAACTCGAATTTATCAAATGTTTCTCAATTTCATTGATTCTTCGTTTCTAGGGTAAATCGGTTTCAGAGAAGCCAAGTGACCTTAATAATTTTCGAAAATGATCACTTGTGTCGCTAGAGAGTAAAATTTGGAAATTTGAAGATGTCTAAATTTTGTAAAAAGGTGAATGGGTATATATATTTCGTATTGATTTTTTTGAAAATTTTAAATCTAGCAGTCAGTCAAGTTCGTACCAAAATAGAAGTAAGGGAGATAAATCAATGCGTTTTTTGATTTATTTTCTCGCGAAAACGGAAAAAAAATATTTTTTCAAAACCTTTTGAAACATTTTCGTCATTTTTTTAAGATTTGATTAGTGGTGGCCGTGATTGAAGCATTTCTGTGTTGAAGCTATTTGGGGGAAATCTGAAAATGGATTAACTGGACTAAAGGCTTCCCAGGTGACTCACTTTTTGATGTTAGCCGAAACTTAAAAATCAAAACAGACATTTGGTCATTTGGGATCAGCGAAAAAATTTTGCGGTCAATTTGGAAAAATTAGTAAGCATTGCGAAAAAATATGAATATTTTGCTTTTTGTTGAAAAAACTGAAAATACGATTTTTGACCACTTAACAGCGGCCATTGAATGGTTGGAGTCAAAAGAATTTTTGAGAAAATTTCAAGCGCAAAACTACCGTCGATCCGAAATTTTTAAATTCATAGGACTTTTTATCAGGTGTTTTCCCGAAAAATATTTTTTTTTCAATTTTGACTTGGTCAGGAGCGCAGGAATTTTTACTGGTATTTGATTAATTTTCTAAAAAAATGCCGGTGCTCCGCTGTACCTCGTGAAAATCGGAAAAATATGATTTTGTGGGGAAGCACCCTTTTCCTATTATTAGGAAAGTCCTATTAGGAATTATGGCCGACTATCCCAACAAAAAAAAAAATTTACTTTTTTTTGAAATTTAGTCCATTCCAAAATTCTTGTTGTTTTTTTTATAAATTTAGGTTGGTTACCGAATTGGTTTCTTAGCCAATCACGAAAGACCTGATCCACCACCAAAAATTTTCAGCCATCAGCGTTTGACGCGGAAAATTCCGAAATATTTATGTTTTCGAAAATAAGCCCCAGACAATGGTATCCGCATCAATAACAGGACCGAAATTTTTAAAATTTTTTGGTGCGTAGCTGATAATATAATTATAGCGGACATTTTGAGACAAAAAATTCCGAGCGGGAGCATGTATTAAAATATTTTTTTAATTTTATTTCGAAAAATGCAATTTTCGTCATAAAATATTGAAATTATGAAAAAATTTTGATGAAAAGAATTGATAGCTTTCTAGTCATTTTCGATAATTTTTGGACCTGGGACAGCCTAAACTGGATAGTATTTGTCCGGACAAACATTTTTTCTTCTGATTGGCTGAAATCAAAATTGGTTAATTTGAGTCATTGTGAGAATAAGATGTTTGTGCAAAAAATTAATTTGAAGATATCATCAAATTTGAAAATTATTTTTTCATTTAATTTTGTTGAAATTAGCCCAAATCGGCCGAAGGCGATAAAGGAGATTTTATGTTTTGAATTTAATTTATAAATATAAGTCCAAATCGGCCGAAGGCGATAAACGAGAATATTATATTTCCAATTTAATTTTGTTGAAAAAATGAGCTCCAAATGGCCCCAAGGCCGATAAAGGGTTATTACTTTTTAATTTTATTTTATTAAAAATGAGCCCCAAATCGGCCAAAGCCATAAAGGGTATATTATATTTTATATTAAATTATGTTGAAAAATGAGCCTCAAATCGGCGAAGGCCGATATAAGGGGTATATTATCATTTTTGATATAATTTTGTTGAAAAATGAGCTCCAAATCGGCCCAAGGCCGATAAAGGGGTTATTACATTTTAATCTATTTTAATTGAAAAATGAGCCCAAATCGGCCAAGGCGATAAAGGAGATTTTATGTTTTTTATTTAATTTGTTGAAAAATGAGCCCAAATCGCAAAGACGATAAATGGGGATATTATAGTTTTAATTAAATTTTGTTGAAAAATGAGCCTCAAATCGGCCGAAGGCCGATAAAGGGAGATATTATATTATTTTTTAATTTTGTTGAAAATTGAGCTCCAAATTGGCCGAAGGCCGATAATAGGGGTTTTATGTTCATAATTTTATTTTTTATTGAAAATGAGCCCAAATCGGCTGAAGGCCGATAAAAGGAGATTTTATGTTTTTTATTTTATTTTATTGAAAATGAGCCCAAATCGGCTGAGGCCGATAAAAGGAGATTTTATGTTTTTTATTTAAGTTTGTTGAAAAATGAGCCTCAAATCGGCCGAAGGCCGATAAAAGGGGATTTTTTTATGTTTATTATTTGATTTTGTTGAAAAATGAGCCCAAACGGCGAAGGCCAATAAAAGGGATTTTATGTTTTAATATTTGATTTTGTTGAAAAATGAGCTCCAATGGCCGAAGGCCATAAAAGGGTTTATTATAATTTTTAATTTAATTTGTTGAAAAATGAGCTCCAAATCGGCCGATGCCGTAAAAGAGGATTATATGTTTTTTATTTATTTTGTTGAAAAATGAGCATAAATCGGTCGAAGCCTATAAAGGGAGATATTATTTTATAATTTATTTTGTTTGAAAAATTAGCCTCAAATTGGCCGATGCCGATAAAAGGGGATTTTATGTTTTAAATTTAAATTTTTAAAATTGAGCCTCAAATTGGCCGAAGGTTTATATGCGAGGTATAATGTTTTTCATCTATTTGTAGAGAGAATTAGCAGAAAAATTGCCAAATTTTCAGGAAAATTTTCAAAGTTTAATTTTGATAATATTGGGCATTTGAAAGGAAGTTTTCAATTTTGAAAAAATTATCTATTTTGAAAAATATCTATTTTGAAAGAACTTACAAATTCTAGATAAAATTTGATAATTTTTTTCCAAAATTTCGAACCCTTGTTTAAAATTTAGATTTCTTTGATTGGTCAATTTTTTTCAAATTTGACAAAATTTTAATTCTTCAAAAAATCATATGTAAAATTTTTCGAGTTCGAAACTTTCTTCGAAATTCAAACATTTTTAAATTTTTTTATTTTAAATTTTCTTAAAAAGATTTCTTTGTTTGAACTTTGATAATTTTCTCACAAATTTCAAATTTTCGCAAACATTTGACAATTTTCAAAAATTTGACAATTATTTTGAAATTCGACAATTTTTTTATAAATTTGACTTTTTTCTATTCAAAATCTTAAATTTTTGTTAAATTTCGAAAGCAATTTGACCAATTTAGAAAAAAAAAAAAAATTAAAAAAAAAATTTCAAATTTTCCAAAAATTAACAAAATTTTCTATACAATTTGTTAATTTTTTTCTAAAAATTAGATGTTTCAACAAATTTAATTGAAATATATATTTCCCTTAATTAGCCTTCGGCGGTTCGGGTCATATTTTTGAACAAAATTAAATAAAAAATTAAAGTCTCCTTTCATCGGCGATTTGGGGCATATTTTTAACAAAATTAAATAAAAACATAAAATCTCCTTTTATCGGCCTTTGGCGGATTTGGGGCACATTTTACAACAAAATTTAAATATATTATCCCCTTTATCGGCCTTCGCTCGATTTTGGGCTTATTTTTAAACAATTAAATTAAAATCAAAAATCTCTTTCTCGGCCTTCGGCCGATTTGGGGCTCATTTTTTAACGAAATTAAATAAAAACATAAAATCCCCTTTTTATCGTCTCGGCCGATTTGGGGGCCATTTTACAACAAAATTAAATATTATTTACACCTTTATGGCTTAATTTTGGACAAATTAAATTTAAAACAAAAAATCTTTTTTTATCGGTCTTCGGCCGATTTGGGGCTCATTTTTCACGAAATTAAATAAAAAAATTAATCCCCTTTTATCGGCTTCGGCCGATTTGGGGCTGCATTTTCCTACAAATTACATAAAAAATATAACATCTTTTTATCGGCTTTTGGCGGTTTGGGGCTCATTTTTTATAACAATTGAATAAAAAAAGGCGCACTTTATATGGCTTTTGCTTGAATATTGGGGTCATTTTAAACACAATTGAATAAAAATAGACCTTTTTATCGGCTTTCGGCAATTTGGGGCTTATTTTTTGACAAACTTAACATACAAGAAAAATCCTCCCTTTTTATCGGCCTTTGGCGATTTGAGGCTCATTTTAAAAATAAAATATAATTCCCCTTTATCCGCCTTCGGCGATTTGTGCTTTTATTTGAAATAATTAAATTTAAAACAAACAATCGCTTTTATCGGCTTCGCCGATTTGGGGCCATTTTTCCAACAAATTAACATAAAAATATAAACCCTCTTTTTATCATTTTTGGCGATATTGAGGTACAATTTTTTGAAAAATTAATATTAATAAACATAAAATTCCTTTTACGAAAATTTAATCAAAAAATTTAATTCCCTTTATCGCTTTGGCGATTGCGGGACTTTTCTCGAAAATAATTGAAAATTCAATATCGCTCTCTTATCGCCCTTGACCAATTCGGTGCTCATTTTTAAACAAAATAATTGAAATATAGTATATCCTTTTATGCGGCTTCGCCGATTTGTGGCTCATTTTGCAACAAATTAATATAACACATAAATTCCCATTGCAGAAATTAAATCAAAGTATAAAATATTTTCTTTTTTCGGCCTTCGGCGATATGAGGCTCATTTTTTCACAATTAAAAATTATATTTTTTTTTAATTTCAGAGAAAATTTCTCAAATTGTCAGAGAGTTTAATTTTTTATAAAAGTGTTACGGAAATGGTCGAATTACCCAATTCGAGGCTTTTAACATGATTTGAGAACTTTCATTTTTACTTTTGCTCAGTGCGGCACTTTAGGTGGATTTGTTAATTTTCACAATATTTTCAAATTTCACGCTCTTCTGAGGACGCGGTTGTGACGCTTTGACCATTTTTTAAAATATTTGACTAAGCTTTTCGAATTCCTTAGGGTCAATTTAACTTATTTTATCATTTGTGAGTATTTTCTCTATTTTAACATTTTCTTTAAATTCTAGATTTCAGCCTCTGAGACAAGCGTAGATGCCCTAGACACATTTCTTTGTAATATTTCAACTTAATTTTTGAATTTCTTGGGGTCGTATTTACCTAAAATACAAGTTTGTGAGTATATTGTTTATTTTAGATTATTTGAATTTCAGGTCTCTGAGGAAGCCGTAGACAAACTATGACATTTTTTAGGTCTCTCTTAGGAAATTGAAAGTTAAATTCTGAATCTTGGGTCTATTTACCGTTAATTACGAGTCTTTGAGAATTTTGTTCATTTATAAAATATTCTCAAATTTCGAATCAGCTTCTTAGGAAACTAGGCAGCCTTGGGTCATTTTTGAAAATTTTAAGTACGATTTTAAATTCCTGGGGTCATTTTAAGCGAAATTGCCGAGCTTAGGCCCACGCATAATTGGGCGAATTCGGTGGTGCAAGTACCTTTTAAGTAACCACTTAAGGGATGTAGAGATTTTGAAGAAAAAGTCATCTTGAAAGTCGGTGCGATTTACAAACCAGACAAAATTTCACTCTGATTGAAACTTCACTTTCAATTGCGCCACGAGCCTTTTTTTGTAAACTTCGTTTGTCATTTCATTGCCAAATAAATATAGTTAGTATAGTATGAAGTTTTTGAGTGTTTATGGACAATTTTGATGTTCAGCAATTTTTCATAAAAAATATATTATATTTCGTTTGATTGCAAATTGAATTCGAAAAATAGAATGCTAGAAGCTAAAATTCAAACTTTTACTCTAAAAAAGTTTTTCGAAAATTTCTAAGAGCAGAAAGAAACTTTTCGTTTTTGACATCAAATTCCTCGTAGTTGATTTACAGGAATCATGTTTTAATTTTGTTTTTCATACTGTTAGCAACTGGCTAAAATGCGGTGACTAAAATATCTAGAAGCGATTCGGAGTTCGTGGTTAAGACATTAATTCTCTCGGTGTCGACTTAGTCAGGGAAAAATATTTTTATTTTCGATTTGTTTTATTGTAAATGCATTAAAAGCTCGCTTTCCCACGCCCTTAAGAGTAGTGTCGTGATTAAGCTTTTGTTTAAGGTTTTCTACATGGTTTCTTGATGACTGGTAGAGGTGGTATGAAAAAACTTCTGACGGCAGAACAAGCCTAAAGCTAATATTAATACTAATGTAGTTCTGATACAATTCAACGTACAGCACGGGTAGTCGCACCTGAATAAGCTCCCACAAAAACACAAAAAGCTTATTCCACCTAGCAATTATACATCAATTTTTTTCTAATTTTTTGAGCAGTTCCGGCAGAAGGCATATCACACATATTAGAGGCTCTTATTTTCGAAGTTTTGCTTCTAACGGAAAAAATGCAAAAAACGAAAAAAAATCCACGAAAATTGGTCGAAAACAAAAATTATCTGTCAAAAGCAAAATTTAAAAAAAAAGGTTCTCGATTAATGTATATTGCTTGCTCGGACTGGACTCAACAAAATAGAAAAAATTGTGGGGAAGAGTAAGCTTTTTTAGTGTTCAAATTTGAAAAACTTATAGCAAACTTTATAGCCTCCGAACGAAGTCTGATCAAATTTCGAAAAAAAAGCTACTAGTTGTCTCTTAGCTAAGTTCTGAAAGGTCAGAAAGATAACGAAAATTTATCTATGAAATTGGCGGAGGAATAGGCTTTTGGAAAAACCCTCTAAATCTCGATTCAGGATTTCGTTTGAAATTCTTTTGAAGTTTGTCGACAAAACATAATTTGAAAAAAACGCTGCTAATTATTGTTTTGTATTGCTAGTCTGGAGCCTGACACAAAAATAAATGAAATATTGAAAATGACGGAGGTAGGTTTAGTGTTTTTTGTGAGTATTGAACTATACGTTTATGTGGTGCGTAGGTTGGAGTTGTATTCATACTTACTGGATGTCTGAATTGATTGCGAAGAGTTGTTTCTTTACTTAAAAGTTTTTGGGATTCCACATAGCTAGTTTAGCACAGAAACCGCATTTAAAAACGACAATCAGCGACACCACCCCTTTAGGCAGTAACGACGCGTTTCACTTCCGTTTTTTTAACACCTGTAGTTGATGAGGAAGAGTGTACGATGTTAAATTAAATGTTGGGAGATAATTGATTTTCGGCTTTTTACCGATAAAATTCATTTTGCAAGGAATAATAAGAAATTTTTTATTCTCCGTAGGCCCTAATAATTGGGTTTTCTTAGTACTTGGAGTCAGAAATTCGATTTAAGGTCTATTTGTTCGAAATCGATGAAATTTACACGTTAAATTTGCGATTTCGTACTTCAGCCTCTGTTAAATCATTTCCAGCACTGTGTTCATCTAATATTTCCCACAAAAATGTCATCTTTTCACTTAGATAAGACGTGGTACTATGAGCTCGGTTCTCGATATCTGATTAGTTTTTGGATGACAAATGTTCAAAAGTTCAGGTTACACAAAAAAAGCGTCGAAATTTCCATCTAAAAATATGTTGAAATTTTTTTTGAGATTTTTAAAAAAATTTTTAGTGAGTTTAAGATCACATGCAGGCTAACTGGTGAAGTCAAATTAAAGGGTTTTTGATTTAGCGTCGAAAAATATAGGCATAAATACAAAAAAATACATTGGAAAAATTCGAATTCCGAATTTTTTGGTCAATCAAAAAATTTTTATTGATTCGGAATATCAGAACGATGAAAAGATTTGAATGCAATTAAAATTAAGTTTCTCATGTATGGATTCGCAGTATACGGCTCCGTCGGTTACTCCCTTAAGGGGTCGTGCATTTTGACAGATACGGGATATGGGTCTTGATGGAAAACATTTTACTGGGTCATATTTTCTCAAATGCCATCAAAGTATGTTTCATGTCTCGTAGGGAGTACTGGTCGCGTGGAAGTGATTTTTCTCGATAAATATTAGCCAACCAGGGTTTCGGATATTATTGAGACTTAGCCAGTTTATGATCCAAGCCTTTAGCTTGCGTGAGAATGTGTCAAAACTTTTTTGTATGCACACAACTCCCTGCTTAGCGACACAAGAGGACTCAAGCAAAATGGTAAAACTATCTCCTCCCATGTTTATTCACAAATTATCTTTGAAATTTTGACATAAATGTAGATTTCTTGTCTCATTTCTACAATTGTGCCATTTTTCAAGTTTGCAATTAAAAGTCAATTGTAGTTCTGAGCCCCCACGCATATTGAGCACGGCCCAAAAGTCAAAGAGATAACTCACTGGTTGTAGATAAAACTTTATAATTTCTGCCTCTGGAGCTTTCTGACAAAAAGTTGGAAAATATGGCTTTCTTTACTTATTCTCCAGGATAAGTTATGCGCATAACCAGTGGAGAAATTTGAGCCATGTGGTTTTTCTCTATTTAAAGTCTTGCTCTAGTGTTAACGCTACTACTAAATGCCTCATTATTAGCACCAATAGGGACGCGGCTTTTCAAAATCTACAATATATAATGAATTGAGCCATGTGGTTTTCTCTATTAAGTCTTGCTCTAGTGTACCTACTACTAATGGTTCATTATTAGCACAATCAGGGAGCGCTTTCCAAAATTACATTAAAATGAAGAAAGTTTGAGATCGCTTATGGACCAATCAATGTAAGTTTGCCTGAAATTACAATTGGGCATAAACTTGTAAGTGGTGGGGCAAAACTTAATCTTCGGTCAAAATTTTTATATTTTCACTTAAGTTTTTCTAGAATAATGCAGACAAAACCGTTTTCTTGGCATATCCGTCGGAAAACATATCCTCTAGGAATTCTTTTCAATTCATTTATTTTTTTTCTAAGCTAGTCATACAATTACGACAATAAACTTGGTCATTTTTTGGATTTCAACTTTAACTGAAATATGATTTTTTAAGGATGCCACAGAATTTTTCGAAAAAAGTGCTTCGATTTTTTTGTAAGTAGCTAAAAGAAAGCACTAAAACACTGGTCAGAAAGTTGTGTCTTAAGTCAAGATGATATTTGACGTTTTAGTTGTTAAATAAAGCGAATGTAATTTTTTGAGTTCATTTTGAAAAAAATAATTAAAAAACCAAAAAAAGGCAAAATTTTTTGTAATTTGGGTCGGTAGTAACTTTGTTTATCCTCACAGGTCATGTTTGAACCATTTGTAATGCGCCTAAGGTTTGATAAAACAGACGACCAGTACCCTTAAGGTATCCGGTCCTAATTTGACTATTCTCGATTAATATTAGCCAAACGGCTTCAAGGATTATAATCAGATTAGGCAGTTTGTAAAACTAGCCTCACTGCGAAACATGTGTCAAAACTTTGTGCTGAATAACTCCAGAGCACATTAGCGAAACAGGGAGACCACGCCAAAATTGAAATTTAGCTCTCGCTCTGAAGTTATATTGTAAAATAAATTAATTTTCAACTAACCTGTACAAATTAGTATACAATTTTGTGGAAGCGTTTTTGTCGATAAGTGCTTTAGTTTTCTAGAATATGCGATAAACTCGTTTTTTTTGAAATAGACATTTTCCCATGCAAACTTCTATCTCCTCGAAGCTTATATTTCAAAATCCTCAGATTTTTTGCCAAGAGCTCAAAACAATATAAACTTCTGTGGTAAGGTTTTTTTGATTTCGACCCTAAATCTCCAATAATAGAATTTTTCAAGGACGAGGGGGGGAGGCGTGAAAAAATTTTTGGAAAAAAGTGCTTTGATTTTTTTCGAAAGTGGCTCAAAAGAAGCTGAGAAAAACACTGAAGAGAAAGTTGGCTTACGGCATGAGAAATTTTGAAGTCTTAGTGGTCAAATTGAGCACGAAAGTTACTTTTGAACTAATTTTGAGAAAAATAT